>SZWC01010653.1:34784-96857 GCA_023375785.1 Penium margaritaceum | reverse complement strand
TCATGTAGTTAGTGGTAGTTTGAGGAAGGGGGTTTGGGGTGGAAAGTGTATGTGGGCGGTGTAAGTGGAGGTGTATGACTGGATGTGTAGGTTGTGTGAAAAATTGTTTACTTGTGTATGTTGGTCTGAGTAATGTGTTTGAGATTGGTTGGTGGTCTTTGGAGTGTGGGGGTAGAAACTGTATGTGGAAATTGTACGTGGAGGTGTATCAATGGGTGTATGGGTTTTGTGTAGGTATCTGTACTTTTGTGCATTGGTCTACGTGATTTTTTTTAGATTTTTTGGTGGTCGTTGGATGGGGGAAGAGGGGAGGTTTCGAGGAAGAAAGTGTATAAAAAAAGAACATTCACGTGAAAAATGTAGAGCGAACCTGGATATGAGGTCTGAAGATACCGCTATACCCGGTCTGTCCTGAAGCTATAGCTTCGAACTTTCAAATATGAAAGGAAGTCATGTGGAGCCCGGAACGCCTAATCAAACCCAAACATAGGTACGTTAAGAATTTCCAAAGACATTGAATTTCCGAAAACACGTGTTATGTGTTAAAGTAGCAAACACTTGTGTGGCTACTTGTGTTAGCTAGCCTAGATTAGTCTTACTCCCTACCTGTCATGCTAGGTCGTACTAGTTTCTTACGAGACATAGGCCTCGCTGCGTCGCTCCTTTTGGGTCGCACTAGACATTTGCACGCGTGCGGCCTACGCACCCCTTATGTGGTATACCACACTCTGTAGCGAACCGCAAGCTGGGGAGCGAGTGCGACCCGATAGGGGTTACGCTCGCTCCCCCGTACTCATCATTCTTTTCCAAAAAGTGAAAACATTCTCGCCTTGATCCGCTCTAGCTCTAAGTCACCAACGCCTCGATCCCCCCTCACATCTCTCGAGAGCACTCCCCCCTCACAGCTCTCGAGAGCTCTCCCCCCTCACAGCTCTCGAGAGCACCTCCCCCTAACAGCCGAGAGGGACAGTTAGCCTCGCGGCTTACTCCCGACTTCATCCGCCTCTCGCCTCCTCCACTCTCCTCCATCCTCGCTCCTCCAGCCTCTCCCTCCCCCTAACCCTGCCACGTTCAACATGGCATCAAGCCGTTGACACGGGCCTGTGGTGTCTGCTCTTGCCTCTTCCGCTTCCGCCGCCGTCGGTTGTCGCCGCCTCCGCCTCCGTCGCCGTCCATTGTCGTCTCTGCCAGTGTTTCCGCCGTCCCCGCACCCCCGCCGTTGCGGTCCCTCACTCTCGCTGCCCTCCTCCATGGCGGTCGCCGTCGTCGTGCCTGTGTCGGCACTCCTCCCCCAGGTCTGCCCCTCTCGGGGCTTCTCTGTCGTTCCGTTCTCCCCATCCCCCCGCCCACCTTTGCTGTCTCCCTTTTCGTCTTCTCCTGCCGCATTTTTTCCCTCCCCCTTGCTGCCCCGCAGTCTCGGGTGCTCCTCGCATCTCGGCTGCCTTGCGACTCTCCCGCCACTCAACCCCAACTTCTCTGTGCATTTTGACTGCCCGGCACTTCTTCTGTCAAGCAGTCTCATAGCCCGCAGCTCACATCTTGTAGTAGTCGGCAACTTGCTCTTGGTTACTCCGCAATCACAGCTGCACAGCTTCTCTTGGCTGCCCGGTGATTCTTCCGCCACAGCTTGCAAAACTCTGCTCTGCACATCCTGGCTGCCTAGCACTTCTCCTACCATGCAACCTCACAGCCCACAGCTCGCTCTTGGCTGCCCGGCACCTCTCCCACCACTCAACTCCTAGCTCGTAGCAGTTTGCTTTGCACACCTTGGCTACTTGGCACCGCCTCTGCCACTCAACCTCACAGCCCGCAGCTCGTAGCCCCTAACAATCGACAATTCAGTCTCAGCTGCCACGCACCTCTTGGCTACACTGCTATCCGGATCTTCTGTCTCGTACCTTCTGTGCACCACAGAGGCATAGCCCATCATCTCCTAACACTGTAGCGGCAGCATCAGCCGCGTCTGCAGCCTGAATTGGCACCCTGGCTCCCCCGCCTAGCACTGACCCAGTTCCCACCTCTTCGAGGGGCTGGCATGAATGTGCATGCATTGACAAGGCGATCGCATGCCACGAGGAGCAGGCAGATCAGGCGGGGCAGGAGGTGTGGTCACGCCGGCGCTGTGAGAGCCCATGTTATCACCCTGCTGAGGACTACAATCCAGCAGACCACGAGGCTCGTGCTAATGCTGCCAAGTTTGCCGCCTATAGTTAGTCCGCCTCCGATGACTTGCCGACTGTGCAGAACACACCAGCAAGGAGGCCACAATGCGATCAACGCCGTCCTCCATCGCTTGTAATCTCTCCCACTGCCTGTAAGATTTGTCAATAGAGTCAGCGTCCCGCTCCTGGTGGAGCGGGACTGGCGACACAAGAAGAACCAGGAGTGCCAGCACAGGCAATTTGCAGATGCAGTGCTTCACGTTGTGCCACATCCCCCGCTGCCTCCCAAGCAGCCGCTGCATCTTCTGGGTCCCCTGACATTTTTACTATTCTGGAAGTTGCCCTTGTCTCTAGCACTACTATTGCTTCCACGTTCACTGCCACAGCACGTGCTACTCGTGCACCAGCTAGCACTGCTGCTGGTGAGGCTGTTGAAACCTACACCACGGCCGCCGTGAACCAAGGATCACTCGCAGCTGCAACAGTCAACATCACTACGCAGATTGCTACCGTTGCAGATTTTGTAGCAGCAGTAGCAGCATCCGCTGCCACTATTCTCTCCAGTGCCGTCGTCTCCAACCAGAATTCCACGACTCAGGCGTCCTCTGCTGCTGAGTCGTCATCCTAAGCGAATCAGATTTGCATCCTTGTTACAGCTGCAGCAGCCATCTCCACACTCACAGGTGCTACCCTTGCTGGAGTCGCTTGCCTCATCATCTCCACCTCTGCATCTGTGGCAGTCATCGCTGCTTCAGTAGCAGTTGCGTTCCCACCAATGTTTGCCCTGCGCTGAGCTCTGGTGAGCTCTCTCTACCTGCCTCTTGGTCGGTTTGCTCTCTTTCTCTTCCCCTTTCCTCTATGGCTATGTGCGTGCATCCAGCTTCATTACTGTGCAGCAGTGACCTGACAAGACACACCCATCTTACATTCCCATGCCCACTGGGGCAGGGAAAACTTTGCCAAAAAACGGTTGGAGCCTCACCATGCCTGTTGATGATGAACAGTATGCCGCACTGGAGGAAGAGTTGCGACGAGAATGAGCAGCTCTCCAGGCAGCTCTCACTGCATAGCAAACTGCCAAAGAAAAACTCCGCATTGAACAGGGCGACCAGGAAACCTTCGCCGACCAGATCGCTGATTTCATCCATAACTGGCAGCCTGCACTGCACTCCACTCCCTCTGCGTCCACTGTTACTGACATTGCTGTTGATTTCTCCACCTCACCTTCTCCTGCATCACATGTTGTTGGCTCTCTCACTTTTGACACTCTTGCTATCGAAGCTGCCGTAGGTGCTGCTGCTGCCAAAGCCCTCGCAGCACAAGCCTGACTTTGACTCCGTTCCACCACACTTCACCTCCACCCTCACCTTCTACTCCTAGAAGATTTAGTTCAGTGCCTAGGCACAGGGAAAAAAACTGCGGGAGTACAGTTACGAGCCAAACCCCTCAGAAAATCCTCCCTTTGTACCCATAGATGCCGAGTCAATGCATGTTGTACGTGCTCTTATCCGTGCTGGACCTAATGCCCTCATTGGTGAGATCGGTTCGTACAATGCTGACACAGCCCGCCGCATTGCTGCTGACCCTGTTGGCGCCTATGCACTCATCAAGCGTCGCACCATTGTCACAAGACATGCAGCACAAAGACTCACCATCTAGTTCAACATGCTTTCTATGCATGTTGATGAGACTGCGGACACATATTGGGCTCGCAATCTCCGCCTGTTGCATGATTTAGGCAAAGCAGCCCTTGGATAACTTCCTGCCGTCCTCTCTATCGTCAACAGCCTTCACCCTAAGTTGTCTGACATCTTCAGGAAGGTGAAGGCATCTGAGCTTGAGCGTATTGCCTGTGCCTGCCGACGCACCACCGTGCATTGGGGCGCTCTGGGAGTTCAGTGCCTAGCACCTCACTAACTGGTGGAGCGCCCTCCAAAACAAGCGCATCCACCGTGTGGCAGTTACAACTACCTCCATCGCTCTCCCTTCCACTTCTTCTTCCTCCATCTCCTTGTCCTCTCCCTCTACCTCGGCCACATCCCTTCTTAGTCAGAGTGGAGGGCGTGGTGGCCGTGGAAAGGTGAGAGGGAAAGGTACCGGAGGCTCTGGTGCAGGTGGTCAGGCCGGTTCGGGCAAAGGGAAGAAACTTAGCGGTACCAACTCATCCTCACCCTCCCCCAGCATTGTCACGTGCTGGAACTATGGCGCCACCGGGCACTCTGCACCAAAGTTTCCAGCTCTCTGAGACAACGAGTGCCTTGCATCGTCCATGCGGGCACATTGGGCGTGCTCTTTTGGCACCACTGCCATCTCTTCTCGTGCCACCACCTGCACTGCTGCTGCCAGCCGCAGCTCCTCAGTCATTGTCGACAGTGTCGCCTACAACACAGCTGTAACCCAGCCGCTGCTCCCTTACACTTGGGGGTAGCCACCAGGGTATCGGACCTGTCTCCTACGACCCCCCTTTTGGGTCTTATCTGCCTCTTGCCTGGGCATCTCCCATGCACCTGCACCGGCGCCCCTCTTCCGGGGTTGTCATAACCCCGAACCCATCTGAGGACGAACGCCAGTTAGACGCTGCCCTCTTGCATTCCGTCCACCAGAGTCACCTTCCTCATCAGGGAGGTGAAAGTGGATACTCTGGGTCAGAGTCACTTGTGTGTGTTGTTGATGAGGGATTACGTGGTCCTGCATCCGGTCATGTCCTCCGGTGTCCTCCTACCAATATCTTGTAGGTTGAGGAATGGCACTATGTCCGCTTGCCCCGTTGTCTTCCTGCTTGCGGCCAGCGTCTTTCTCCCCACACTACCATTGCCGTTGTGAGTCGTGTCTCTCCACTATTCGTGTGTATGGTGGCTTCTAGATCCTTGACTCCAGAGCCACCCATCACATGACCTCGTTCCGTTTGTCCTTTTTCTCTCGTGGTCTTGTTGGCTCTGTTTGCTTTGTGCAAACCTCTCTGGGCAGCTGCATCCTGTTCAGGGGGTGGGTGTCGTGCGCTTTGTGGACCCAGGGAAAACTGTTCTTGCCCGACGTCATGTATGTTCCATCGCTTGAGTTGAGACTTCTCTCTCTCACAAGGCTTGGCAATCAGGGCATGGAATTCTTCTCTAGCCATGGCGTTGCCTGTGTTTCTCTTCGCACCTGTGGCCGCATCTTGCTGCAAGGAAAATGCTATGAACGCTTGTTGCGCGTTCCTATCTTTGCGCCCGCTCCTGCCACTACTGCCAATGTGCACGTCGCTCGATCTCTCTTCCCTGCACACACGCAATTGCTGCATCGTCACGTGTGTGAAATACACACTGTTATCGTTGACGGCCTACTTTGTGTGCTTCCCGTGGATGGCCTTGATGCTGCTACATTCCCTGTCCCCTGTCCCCCTGATTGCCTTGACTGGGCTCAAGGCAAGATGCATCGGTCCCCTTTTTCCACATCTGAATCCTGGACATCCCACCCCCTCAATCTCCTGCATGCCGATGTCATGGGACCTCTTTCTCATGGCGTTCTTGGGGGGGTTGGTCATTATGTTCTCTGTCTCACTTACAAATTCTCTCACATGTACTGGGTCTTTGCCCTCAAACAGAAAAGTGATGTCTACTCCGATCTTGAGTCCTGGCTTCCACAGGCTGAACTCACCCGTGGACGTCGTCTCTACGTCTTTCGCTGCAACCGTGGGGGGGAGTTCATGGGACCTACTGCTCAGTTTCTCATGTCGCGCGGGGTACGCATTGAGGCTACGGCCCCATATACACCCCAGAAAAATGATGTCTCTGAACACTGAAACAAGACTCTTGCTGATGGTGTCCGCACTCTTCTCAGTGCCTCTGACCTCCCTCCTCTCTTCTTCTTTAAGGTCATGTCCTACATGACGTGGGTTTGGAACCGCGTATCTCACTGTCCCCTCCCTGGCCATGTCACCCCGTTTGAGTGTTGGTCCGGTCGCTGCGCCGACCTTCATTTTGCCCGTGTCTGGAGATGTGTCGCGGAAGACCTTCACAACGGCAAACTGAGTCCTTGCCCACGTCTTTGCACCTTCCTAGGTGCCTCTACATTGTCCAAAGCTTGACGCTTTTGGGACCCCGACCAGGCCCGTGTTGTCGAGTCCCATCACGCTCTCTTCTCATAGGATGTTTTTCCTTGCGATCTGTCACATGTCGCTCCGCCCTCTTCCCTATCCTCGCTCCTTCGGCTTGGGGGGGGTGGGTCTGTCTCAGCCTCCGATCTCGTAGGGGCTCTGCCAGCTCTATCTGGTTTGGTCCCCTCCTCCTCTATGCCCCCCTCTTCCTTCACGGTCCCTTCCTCCTCTGAGGTCCCTTCTTCCCTTGGTCCCCCTCCCTCCTCTTTGCCTGAAACGCTTGCCGCTTCACCTTCTCCTTCTGTCTCCTCTGAGTTCAAGTCCGCGCCTCTCAGTACTACTCCAGCGTCCGCTGTTGCCATAGCACATTCTTCCCCACATGCCGTCCCTAACTCCCCTCCGATACCTACTTTGCAGCCCTCTACATCTACTGGTGAGACAGAACCACCTCCTGTCGCTGACGCCCCCCCAGTCGGGCCAGAGCCGTATACTCGCAAAGGAAGACTCGGCTCCCTCATGCTGCATTATTGTTTACAGTCCACTCAACCTCCCCAGCGTTGCACTCTCTCCAGTGCATCCTCCACTGCAGTTGACTCCACTATGGTACCTATTGGACTGGATGCACTCCGTCGAGCTATCATTGTGGTCCACCCCAACTCAGCTGTGGGATATGCACTCGTAGCTCACGAGTTTCACAGTACCCTTGAGGCACATGTTGCCTTCTACGGCGCTCTCTGTTTTGTAGTGAGTGGACTTCCCCCACTCCCACCTGAGCCTACTACTATACGTCAGGTGAGGTAGGCAGCTGACAGTGACCTCTAGGAGAAGGCCATGCATGAGGAGCTCACCGCCCTCAAGGAACATGAGGTTTTCTAGCTTGTTGATCTCCCACCAGGTCGCAAGGCCGTTTCGGCTCGCTGGGCTCTTCGGCGCAAGCTAAAATCTGAGAGCACGATCGATAGGTATAAGGCTTTCCTTATGGCCAAAGAATTCTCTCAGGTTCCAGGCATTGACTTCGATGATACGTTTGCCCCAGTCAAACGATAGACCACGGCAAGAGCTCTCTTGGGTCTGGTCGCCTAGCACGATTGGGAGCTAGTGAAAATTGACGTCAACAATGCGTTCTTCTATGGATGACTAGACGAGGAGATTAACATGGTTCAGCCCCCATGCTTCACTGACGGCACGAAAAAGTCTGGTGGCTGTACAAGGCCCTTTACAGGCTCAGACACTCACCCTGCTGTTGGAACCAGGAGATCTCCTCCACACTCGAGAGGAGGATACCGTCGTGGCACAGTCGACCTAGCACTCTTCTTGAGTCCACCTTTGTAGCCCTTAGTGGCCATACTCCTCTACGTGGATGACCTACTCATTGCGTCACTCGGTCCTGTGGCAGTGCAGTTGGTGAAGACTCTCCTGCAGTCCACTTACAAGATGAAAGACCTGGGCCCTGCTTGAGTGTTCCTTGGCATGGAGCTTGAGCGTGACCGTCAGCGTTGCACTTTGCACGTACACCAGGTTGCCTACATTCGCAGCCTAAGGGAGCGCTTTGCCTCCTTGTTGGCTCACGCTCCCACTGAATCCATACCCATGACACCAACTGGTCAGTGTTTGCTAAACTCACTTGACATGTGTCAGCTGGTTGAGCCTGTCCATGTCACCGATTACCTCAGTGTGATTGGATCCCTGATGTACAACGCCACCACCACTCGGGCAGACTTGGCCTTCTCGGTCAACTTCCTTGCTCCATTCCCTCAGCGGCCTTGCCAGAGGGATCTTGAGGCAGCACTTGATAACCCTCTGTATATATATTCATGCGAATGTGCCCTCGGGTGTGCAGTACATGAGGACTCGACGGTCGGTGGTGATCCACGTTGATCGCGGAGACACGTGCTCGCCAAGCCCGTCACATGGCGGCGTCGTCCTCTTGTCTCACGCTCTCCGCCGGCCATCGACCCTTGCCTGCCCCTGCTAGCAGACCTAGTTGTATTCTTGAGATTCATGTGGCATACTGTGCTCTCTGTGATGCGAGACCTAGATTAGACTCCAACTTGCAAGTTTGTAGGACTGTTTTAGGTTTCCTAATGTCTGGCCTAGATGGTGACTTCGCAGGTGCTATCGCACCTTTTCTGGGCGCATAGGGTGATTTTGCCCTCGCACCCTATCGAGCGCCGGCGAGCCTCGCTCGCCGACCAATGGGTGAGACTCGACTAGCGAGTCTCACCCGTAACAAGAGTACTCGTGGACTTGTGGTAAAAACTGCTAGTCGTCCTAGGGTTTTTGGAGCTAGCTTGCTCCATGCTTAACCAAATGAAGCATCGTTTGTCCCATTAGATTTGCAAAGAGTTTCTCATGGTATCAGAGCGCTCTTGCGGGCCTGATAGGTGCGAGACCCGACCGTAGGAGCTGAAGAAGGGGGCGACTGCCACTTGGACTCCACGTCAGCTAGGGTCGGCGGGCCATAGGAGGTCGACGAAGGCCACCTAAGGCGTCGACCTTGGCCTAAGGGGGCGCGCGAACCCTAGCAAGGCCTCGCGCATGCTGGAGCGGCTTGGGACGGAGCGCCGCCGGCGAAGGAAGGCTCCACACCTCTCCAAGGACCTCCCAAGGTGCCCAAACTGCAACCCACAGGGTCTGGGGGGGGGGGGGGGGCGGGATCGCTCTTGCAGGGTCCCAGGACGTCTTCGGAGGTTTTCCTATAGAGCTTTGGGCTCTCGGCAGAAAACTGGGCCCAAAGTGGGCTCGGCGAATTGGTGCCGAAGTTTTCTTGGGCCTCCCTAGCACCATCAGTGGCTAGGCAGACGACAGGAACCACCTTCCAAGCACCATGAGTGAGGTAGCTGGAACAAATGGAGGTGCCGGCAGCCCCGGCAATCCCGGAGGTAGCGGTGGTGGGGGCAACGCTCCTAACGTCACCCTTACTGCTGCCGCCATGGTGCAGTTGGGATTGGGCCAGAAGGAACTCTCACCGCCGCAGCTGGGTATCTTGCATGGTGGGATGTTTTCCTGTCATGGGCGGCGGAACATGGATTGGAAGAACTTTACATCCGCCCGCCTCCAGACACAACAACGGACCTCATGCTACTGCGAGCATTCAACGCCTTAACACGTGCACTGCCTGATCCGCAAGCATACGCCCTGCGCCATTTCTGCTTTGACGGCAGGGGCGAGGATCCCTCCGATCCACGCGGTGGTGTAGCACGACCGCATGAGGCTTGGCGTCACCTGTCCACGCGTCAAGAAGAGCAGGGCATGACCCTTGTAGTGACACTCAGAGATCGCCTTCGCAATCTCTACCCTAAACCAGGCGCACCAGTTGCTGAGTTTTGGGATGAAGCCATGGATATTCGCCGTTGACTGCTGGGTTTGGGTGCACTGTGCTCTATCCTTGAGTGGCTGGACGTGGTGCTGCTCCACCTCGGCGAGCAGTACAAGGAGTTTCGGCGTGACCTCCTCCGTTGCCATCTAGTCGCTGAGATTGAGCTCATCGCCCTCGCCTCTGTCTTTGAAGAGCTGCGCAACTACGAAGACATATTGAAGGGCGAGGCTCGCGATATGACAGCTGCACCACCAACAGCTTATGCACACCAAAGCTCCTCCTCCGCTGCTGCTGCGGCAACTCAGACTTCATTCACCTCCCTTGGTGGATCCTCCAGTGGGGGTCGTGGCTGGTCTGGTGGCAATGGTCGCGGCCGTGGACGCGGTCAAGGTTACCAGAGGTGCAGCTACTGCAACCCAACTGGGCACTTTTGGTGCAGGTGCCCTTCCCTCCAGCGGCAGATGATGGAGAGACAGCGGAAGCAGCAGACACAGAAGCAGCAAAGGCAGACACAACAACAGCAGAGACAGGTACAGCAGTAGCATCAGTCAGTGCAGCAGTTCACTGCAATGCAGCACTTTGGTGGACATGGAGCACCTGGGCTGCATCCCTACCAACCTTTAGCAGCAGCTACCTTTTGACTGCCACCTCAGCATCAGCTTCAGCCACAGCCGCTACAGCAGATGATGCCACAGTCGGGGTCCTACGGGATGCCCGTGCACTATGTTCCACCGTTTGTTGTGGCTCCGGTGTCGGTCCCAGGGTGGGCCCAACGCGTGTACGACGATATGGCGACTCTGCACAGTGCTGACATGCAGGAGGCTCCGCCCACCACTTTCCCTCCAGAGACCACTGCAGCTTCCCAGCCAGGTCCGCGCCTTGGGCACACGCATATCACTACATCACACATCTTGCCCATGCACGAGTGGTTGTTTGATACAGCAGCATCACATCACATGTCACCTCATCGCCAGTTGTTTGTGTCTCTGTATGCCACTCATGATGTGGAAGGTGTGCGAACGGGCTCAGGGGAGGTACTGAGGGTTGAGGGTATTGGGACTGTTGCATTACAAGCACCGGGAGGGGTCATGTGGCTGACTGGGGTTTTGTATGTCCCTCGGCTCAAGGTGAACCTGTTGTCAGGGGGGCAGTTGGATCGCCAATTGGGCATGTCAACGCTGACACAAGCAGAAAAATGCATGCTGTTTGATGCACACCGTGCATTGCTGGTTGATGGACCTCTGCATGCTGACATGCTGTACCGCTTAACCCTGTTCCCTGCATTGCCCTCCAACCGTGCACAGACTCACCTCATGAACAAAACAGACCCAAAGCATACTGAGCTCATCCACAGAAGACTGGCCCACATCAATACAAAACTGGTCACCGATCTGTTGAAACACCAACCTGCACATGGACTGAGCCCAGACAACTGTCCCCACGGCCTCAAGGCATCTGCCTGTATGAACTGTCAGGAAGGAAAGGCACACCGACAGAGCTTCCCTGTATCACAACATGTCAGCGAGGTACCCCTCGAGTTGGTGCATGCCGACTTCACTGGACCCATGCCGGTCTCCTCAGTCCAGTACGCGTCATCGTACATTCTAACACTGACAGACGACTACAGTCGTTTTCGCTGGGCTTTCCTGCTCAAAACCAAAGCGGATGCACAACAGGCAATCATGGAGTGGATTCCTCTTGTTGAACGACAGACTGGGTGCTCTCTGCACATCCTCCGTACAGATAGAGGCGGAGAATTTCTGGGTCCACTCGAAACAGACCTGAAAGCTAGAGGTATTGTGCATCAAACTACTGCACCGTATACCCCTGAACAAAATGGGGTGGCCGAGAGATGGCATAGAACGTTAGGCGATGCTCTGCGTACGCTACTGGCAGAGTCAGGTCTGACCTTTGGTTTCTGGGAGGAGGCTGTCAAGTACATTACTTGGGTGTGGAACAGAATACCTCAAGGGCCTCTGCCCAGAACCATCACTCCCTGGGACAGATGGTTCAAGCAGAAGGCAGACTTACGCCCTGCACGGGTGTGGGGCACTATGGCGTGTGTGTGGTTTGCTGACCCACAACGTAGCCATAAAGTGAGCCCACGAGGTAGATGGTGTGTCTCTGTCGGAGTCTCTCATGCCTCGAAGGCATGGAGGTTTTGGGACCCCGTGCATCATACGTTTGTCGAGAGTCGCGATGCGTCCTTCCTGGAACACATGCCATACAAGGCGTTCAAGGGACTCAAGCATGCACCGGTGCTCACTGTTCCTGAACGGTACCCTGAGTACGTGAGTGTGTCCATCTTTGTCCCCACCACACAACCTAAGGTTACACCAATCTTGAGGGAGCAGAAGGTCACAGGCCAGGTCACACCGGTCCCTGCACACTTGCTCACACCGGCTGATGTAGCAAGCACCAGTGCAGACTCCTCAGGGTCGCCATCTGGGCTGACCCCAGTGCAAACCAGTCCTGTCCAGCCTGATCCAGTCCGTCGCTCACAGCGAAACGTGGCCAGGGTGGATTACAGACAGTTCTATCACACTGCTGGTCTCACACAACTTATGTATATCCCCCCAGAGCCTCTTACTGTCGAAGAGGCAAGGGGACGCCCTGATGCAACAGAATGGGAAAAGGCTATGATCGATGAGCTAAACGCTCTCCTCGAGCATGAAGTCTATCAACTGGTGCCTCTTCCCCCCGGACGTAAAGCCATTGACCTAAAGTGGGTGCTCAAGGTCAAACGGAATATCCAGGGCTTGTTTGAGAAATACAAGGCTCGACTGGTGGCCAAGGGTTTCCACCAGATACCAGGGCAAGAATTTACGGACACTTACGCTCCTATGGGCAAGTACACGTCAGGTCGCATGCTGCTGGGGGTTGCAGCACACGAGGACTGGGAAATACACCAAATGGATGTCAAGAATGCTTTCCTGAACGGACCACTAGAAGAGGAGATTTATGTGGAACAACCACCAGGGTTCACTGACGGAACAGACAGAGTCTGGCTTCTGGTAAAGGCACTGTACGGACTGAAACAGGCGCCACGGTGTTGGAACAAGGAATCAGCCGAACACTAGAACTTGGAGGATTTCTACAAAGTCTGTCCGATCCCTCCCTGTTCATCCGCAGTGTTCGCGGCACTCCAGTCGCCCTTCTTGTATATGTGGATGACCTACTGATTCTTTCACCCTCTCTCTCTCTTTTTCAAGACACAAAAGCACTGCTCACTACACATTACCGCATGACTGACCTGGGAGAGGCACACAATTTCTTAGGCATGACCATCACGCGCAACAGAGCTGCACGCACCTTGACATTGCACCAGGTACGGTTCATAGTACATCTAACAGATCGATTCTCTCACCTTGTGCAACATCTCCCCACACAGCACTCACCAATGAGCCCAGACGTCTACGGACATCTTCTTGACCCTCACACCACAGACTATTGACCTGACACAGATCCCACACTGTACAGGCAGATCACTGGCAGTCTCACCTACCTTTCCTCTACCACCAGACCAGATATTGCTTGTGCAGTGAACACTCTCGCCCAATTCAGCCAGCAACCCCACAGTGCGCATCAAAAGGCTTTACTGAAACTTCTGTGTTATATGTTTGACACTGCATCCATGGGCCTCATCTTCTCCCCTGGCACTAGTCCCTTGCTCGATGGATATTGTGACAGTGACTATGCACGGGACAGAAATGCACGCAGTCGGGGGGGGGTATGTCTTCCGTTCATGGTGCACAACTGTGTCATGGCGCAGTGCAAAGCAGTCATGTGTTACACGTAGTGTGGCTGAAGCAGAGTACATGGCATTGGGAGAAGCTGTGTGTGAAGCAACTTGGCTGCAACGGCTGTTGGGGGAGCTGGGCATAACTATGGGGGCCGTACCACTGTACAGTGATAGTTCTGCTGCATTTCGTATCATGGCGAATGACGGCGTACTGCACCCATGCACTAAGCACATGGGAGTTGAACATCACTTTGTCCGAGAAGCAGTGAAAGCGGATATTGTCCAAGTGTCTGCGCTGCCTGGAAGTGAGCAACTTGCTGACTTTTTCACTAAGGCACTACCATCCTCCTCCCTCATCTCTCAGCTCCATCTGCTTGGTTGCATGCATGCAACACCCTCGACCAAGGGGGCATGATAACCCTCTGTATATATATTCATGCGAATGTGCCCTCGGGTGTGAAGTGCATGAGGACTCGAAGGTCGGTGGTGATCCACGTTGATCGCGGAGACACGCGCTTGCCAAGCCCGTCACATGGCGGCGTCGTCCTCTTGTCTCACGCTCTCCGCCGGCCATCGACCCTTGCCTGCCCCCGCTAGCAGACCTAGTTGTGTTCTTGAGATTCATGTGGCATATTGTGCTCGCTGTGATGCGAGACCTAGATTAGACTCCAACTTGCAAGTTTGTAGGACTGTTTTAGGTTTCCTAATGTCTGGCCTAGATGGTGACTTCGCAGGTGCTGTCGCACCTTTTCTAGGCGCATAGGGTGATTTCGCCCTTGCACCCTATCGAGCGCCGGCGAGCCTCGCTTGCCGGCCAACGGGTGAGACTCGACTAGCGAGTCTCACCCGTAACAAGGGTACACCTTGTTACTCGTGGACTTGTGGTAGAAACTGCTAGCCGTCCTAGGGTTTTTGGAGTTAGCTTGCTCCATGCTGAACCAAATGAAGCATCGTTTGTCCCATTAGAATTGCAAAGAGTTTCTCAACACTTGGTGTCATCTGCTATGCACTGTCTACCGCACGAGTAGGACTGTGCGACAGGTCACAAATTTCTGTGGTTGTTGACAGGTACACGGGCAGTGATTGGGCTCATGACACAGATGCTCGCAGTTGCACTGGCTACGTCTTTCTTGTGGGTGGGACTACTAGAAGAGTGGGAAGCAGGGATGCGTTGCTTGCAGCTCTTGTGAGGCTGAGTACGCTGCGCTCAACGCAGGTACATGTGAGAGTGTGTGGCTGTTTCGCTTGCTACAGTAGCTTTGTGTGCCCATTCGATGCATTACGCTGCGACAATCAAAGAACCAGGGCATTCGCTGAGCATGATGGCATGCATCACTCATGCACCAAGCACATCAACATTGAGTATCACTTCATTCGCGAGCGCATTGCCGCAGGAGAAGCTCAAACTTATCAGCAGCGTGGAGACTTCCTCACCAAAGTTCTTAGCAATGGAATGTTCAAGGCACCCGTGCATGCACTTGGCCTATTACGTACACTTGATGCCCTTGGTTGATGTGATCACTCTCTATCCGTTGACTGCGCTGTTGCTCTTTATGTGGCGTGAGGACTGTTCGTCTGTAGGTCATGGGGAAGTATTGGTTGTAACTGTCAGACACGCAAGTGACCTGATGACTCCGTCCACCCATGCACATAATCAGTACAGGTGATTAAGAGGACATGAAGCTCAAGGCGCACACGTTGCGAGTCACGCATCATTGGCATCTGAGCCCGCTGCAAGAACGGTTCGAGCTCAGTTTTGCTTAGTCTTATCTGTAAGCATGCTTGCAGTTTTTAGTGTGTGATGGTTAGCCCACACATGAGAGAAATACTTGGGAGTGCATGCACCACACACACTTGTGGTCGATGTGGTTGATTTTCCCTCCTTTGCATGATTTTTAGCTTGGTGAACCAGGTGGCTGATCCCTTTGGACCGCACGTCCGGTTCATGCCGGCCTGTGAGAAACCGCCTGGAGCTCGTTCGCTCAAGGGTTGGGTTCTATCCCTGGGTGGCATCCGGGCCCCACGTTCAGAGCCTCGCATGGTTGACCCGGTCAACTGGCCCTTATCACCTCGCTAGCTCCATACACACTAAGAAGATGCGTGGAAGCTCCCTAGCAACACAGCCGTTGGCTAGGCGTCAGTGCCTGGTCAGACGGTGACAATAGGCACAGGTCATACACACGATGGCAAGGGTTTGGCTAGGAGACACAAGGCAAAGTGTCAGAATGCTTCAATAGAATCTTCAGAGAGAAATGACAAACGACAGGTCCATGGTATTTGTACTTGCCGCGGTCCATGGCAGGTGTTGCATGCGGCAGTGCAAGGTTTGTCCAAAAACCGGCCCAAAACCATTGTTTTGGCCGTAACTCAGCGTAGACAAGTCAGAACGCTAGGCCGTCTAGACCTCAACATTTAGAATCACACGCCGGACACTACGACTCGTCAGATGCATGCATCTGGCATCAAGCGGCGGACACACAGTGCAAGAACATGCAAATCAGGCCCACGCCCAGTCCACCGATCAACTCCTACGTGCTAGAGAAAAACTACAGGAGGTCCCAGACAGCGTCCAGGCCTCTTGGGCGGTCGTCGGTCAGCTCCAAACTAGTAGTCTACCACCAAACGATGCACTGGTGCCACCTGGGTTTGCATCAAGGATCTGTACGGGCATGAATACGGGAGAGTGGTCACAGTGAATTGTACAGGTTGACAGGAATGTCACAAATCACACCATTCCCTCATGACCCGATGGTATGAATGTCCATACACGTGCAGTACTATAATGAGCACAACAACAACTGCAAAAACCGTCGTGACACGGACACAGACACACCGTGCACTCGACCACTCTTAGGCAAGGGGTGAAGCCCAACAAAACGAATGGCCACCAGAAACTTCCTGTGTGCCAGGGAATCAGCACGCTGCATGTCAGTGCCGACCCATATGACAGATATCACGTGTCGCTCCACCAGATCACACACGCAGTGATACTCGGTTGCAATGTGCTCTGTGCGAGCATGAAAGACACCAGAGTTCTCCGCAATGGCAAGAGCAATCTGGTTGTCACAGCGGACCACAATGGCGGACACTGTCTCACCCAACTCAAAGAACAGGCGTTGCAGCCACACTGCCTCAGTAGCCCTTGCACCCAGAGTGACATACTCTCCCTCCAAGGAGCTACGTGCAATGCAGCCCTGCTTTCCGCGCCAGGACACAGCGGTACCACTGAGCAGGAACACGTAACTGATGCGACTGCGTCCATGTGGAATCCAAGCCAAGTCGCTATCGGTGTAACCGTCAAGAACCAACAAACACTGCCGGCAAAGCAGAGGCTCAGGTAGGGTGCGGAGACCGCGTACTGCACCACTCGCACGGCCACATGAAGGGCTCTAGCACGTGGAGCCAGCAAGAACTGTGCAAGGAGGTTGACGGCAAACGTGATGTCGGGGCGTGTGGTAGTGGCCAGGTACATCAGAGATCCAATGAAGCGGAGGTACAAGGTTATATCCACTATCTCCCCCAGCACTGCATGCGTGCGTATCGGGCTTGATGCAGCAGAAGTGTCCGACGTCTTCAGTCTCGCACAATCTTCATGCCAAGAAACACCAATTTTGGACCGAGATCCTTCATCTTGTAGGCAGTTTGGAAGACCGCCTTAGCCTCCTTCTTGGCCTCCATGGAAAGAGACACGATCAGAAGGTCATCCACATAGACCAAAGTGGCGGTGAACCACTCACGCGTCCGTCAGATAAATAGAGAGGGATCTGCCTTGCTCTATACATATCCCGCACAAGTCAGGGTGCTAGTAATCTCCTAGTTCCAACACGGAGGAGACTTCTTGAGGCCGTACAAGGAATTGCAAAACCCCAAGACCTTGTCACTGTCCTCAAAGCTTGGTGGCTAGGCCACGTAAATCTCCTCATCTGGAGAGCCATGGAGGGACGCATTGTTCACATACATCTGGTGCAGTTCCCAGTCATGCTGAGCCACCACATCGAACAGAGCTCAAGCTGAGGTCATGCGGCCGATAGGGTGAAGGTGTCAGTGTAATCAATACCCTCAATCTAGGAATACCCCTTGACGACCAAGCGAGCCTTGTGCCATTCCAATGAGCCATCTGGCTTCACTTTCTTGCAAAAGACCCACTTGACATGAATAACCTTCCTCCCAGGTGGAAGGTCGACTAGCTCGTAAACTCTGTGCTCACGTATGGCACAAAGCTCATCCTCGCAGGCAGCCTGCAAGGCATCTACATCCTTTGATGAGAGAGCTCCCCTCAGTGTGCCCGGATCAGGCACACTGAGGGAATCCAGAGACCAACAGTCGAAGACGACCACCGGGCTCACACAAGTAACCTGGGCTCAAGAGGCACACCTCAGGCTTAGGGACAAGCACGACCACATCTGGTGAGGACTAATGCAAAGGGGCACGTGATGTAGTGTGAGGAGATGCTGGTGAAATGATGGGAGACTGAGGAATGGGTATGGAAGCATGATCAGGAGTCGAGGTAGGACCGCGCACAGAGACAAGAGTACTGGTTGGACATGGGTACAGAATCATGGGTGTCTGTGGGGTGCGAGGGAACAGGGGTAGACAGCGGCTGAACTGGAGGGGTCTCTGGGCCAACATCGATGATCGCTGGGTCATCAAGAGCCAGAGACCAAGAAGTGGAGGCGGCTCAAACGGACACATCAGCTGGACCAGAGGTGCTCATAGGCCCAGACTCCCCCATCCATCGAGATGCCTCACACGTAGGAACGTGTGTGACGGACATCGACATGATCAAGGTCAGGTCACGGTAGGTGAGAGACTCAAAGAAGCGCGCATTGCGGGACTCATCGATGCGACGACGTGCGGGGTCCAAGAAACGCCATGCCTTCGACCGCAAGGAGCTTCCCACGAAGGCACACATGCGACCCAGCGGGGAGACCTTGGACCCCTGCTGGTCCTCGGTGTACCACACAGAAGCCACGGATCCCCAATCATGAGAAATACGCAGGTCGGCACGGTGGCCAAACTAGAGCTCGTACGGTTTAACATGATCTGGAAGGGGACCGTCGGGGAGGCACTTCAAGACCCACATCATGTAGGCGAATCCTTCATAGGCCAAGGATTCTGAAAGACCGCACTCAGACCGCATAGCACGAATCGCATCCTCCATGGTGCCATTCCAGTGCTGAGAGACACCGATCTGCTGAGGAGTAGCAGGAGCAAAGGCCTAGTGAAAAACCCTGTGCTAGACAAAGAAACTGTCTATCTCGCCGAGAAACTTGCCGCCGTGATCCAAACGGAAGGTGTGCAACGTGTGGCGGGTCTCACGCTCAGCCATCACTAGCCAGAGGCAAATCGCGAGAGCGGCGTCACTCTTCTAGCGTAGGCTGTAGACCCACCGCATCCGGGTGAAGTCATCAGTGAGGGTCAGGATGTAACGGCCCCGATCAGAAAAAGACTCGACAGAAAGAGGACCGAGAAGGTCCGAATGGACCAACTCGAGGGGGCAAAGTACTCGAGAACGGGGGTCAGGGTAGGTGCAATGATGCATCTTACCCTTAGTACATAACTGAAAATCATTCTTGGACGGCTTCTCGAAAAAAACCGCATCAAGACCAAGTGCGGGCTCTATCCAAATGAGCTTCGACACGGTGTCAAAACCCACTTCACACAGGCGACGATGCAGTAGTCGCTAGTGCTTAGCATAGAGAACACCAGCGACAGAAACACGAGTAGGATGAGAAGGGGAGCAAGAAGAAGAAAAAATCCAAGGGACACGGTACAGATCATCCACATTGGAGGCATGAAGAACAATGGTACAAGTATTGACAACTGTCATGGTCGCGGGGTCTATAGTGTGCTCCACAAAGAATCCCATCACCGTGCGGGCACGCACAGACAACAAGCTGAGCTCAAGGTCAGGCACAAAAAGCACCTCGGAAAGATACAGGGGGTGAGACGGACCATCGAAGCACACAACCCCAACACCCTGGACCGGCAGTGACTGCCTAGAGCCTGTGCAAACGGAGCACACAGACGCAAAAGGACCGAGAACAATGAAGTCACTACGACAACAGGTCATGTGATGAGTGGCACCAAAATCAATGATCCAAGTGCCACCGGGATCACGGCCAGAGGACGTCACTGCACAACGGGCAATGGAGCACTCGGCCTCACACAGGCGCTGAGCAGCGAGTGAGGAGAAACAACAAAGGGCACAGACGTGACACTCATGAATTCAATCGGTACTGTCAGGCCCATCATCATCACATGCCAGCTGTGCCCCCCCCCACACGAGTCGTCATGAGCTACGGGAACAGACAAACAAACAGTCTGTGAACCAGCCGGTTGTGACGACACACTTGCACCTCCCTGAAAGCAAAATGCCAGAAGGTGACAGAGCTCAGCGATGGTGCGGTCACGTGGGTCCGGGTCACCATTGCTTTCCGGTGGGGAAGCGGGAACTGCTGCGGTTGTGGTCGCCGTGCGACTAGAGACTGTGCTGCTCAAAGCACACCGCTGTGCATGTGCAGCCTAAAGACTGCAAGTGATCCACACCCAATCAAGCGGCTGCTGGCACTCAGTGTGGCGAAAAGCACCTCCACTGTTGTACTAGTGAACACTATGTCCACTGCTACTGCCCGATGACTGCTGTTGCTGCAACTGCTACTGACCTGAACCACGCCTTTTCTTGCCCTTCTTCCCCTGTGCCACTGCTGCCACACCCTACGTCTGAGTCATGGTAATCAGGGTGGAAGGGGAAGAGGAGGATGTGACGGAGGATGGAGAAGTGGACTGCAAGAGGGGCGTCGGTGGCAATGCAATGACTGCTACAGCAAGGGAACACTCCCGATGGGCCACAGCTTCCTCACGAGTGGAAAGTACCTGAAGGAAAAGCTGATGCGTCCAAGGAAGAAGCTCGAGGGAGGTGGAGAAAGGCTTGAGCACGGTGTCACTGTACCCCAAGAAGATGTCTGTGTGCTTGAGGCGAACTCCAATCATGAGTGTGTGAAGCGTCCACAGCTGTGTACCTCTTGAGGTCCCAAGGCGCATGTAGATGCGTATGGCACGCCGCTAGTAATCGGCTGCGGGCTTGGCAGGTCTATGACAAAGGGAGTGGAAGGCGTAAATGTGTACCGCGTGGGTTGCGTGTGTCTCTGCAGCAAGCGGGGACAAAGCTAGGTCCCAGCCCCGACGTGGATCAGCACTTGCACTTGTACCGGCCTCTTGAAGGAAAGGGCTCAAGTCCACAAAAAGTCTCACGCGACATGGCATAAATGAGTCCTCGCATCGCCCTAGCCGCTGTCAGCACCTGAGCGCGATCCGTAACCTGGTACGGACTGTGATAGTATAGCGAAACCCCCTCTAAAGTGGCCCAGACCTGGAAAAGAGTCTCTAAGTAGTCAAAGCCGTCCTCGCTTATGGAGCGTGGGGGTGGTGTCTCCAAGTCCTTGGATTGCCGCTCCGTAGGGAGAGCAACCACAGGCTGAGAAGGACGAGGGATGGGGAAAACATCGAGACGAGGGAAGTCACCGAGGTAGGGATCAGGTGAGGATCGGATGCTAGATGTCTGTGAGGCCCGAGAACTCGTCTAAAGCTGGCGGTGACGCTCCTGAAGCACGCAAATCTCCCTCTCGTGAGTGTCATCCTCCATACCGGGTATGTCAGGGTCCTCATCCCAAGGAACAAGAGGTGGCGGGTCGCATCCTATTGCTGTTTTTGGTGTAGATGATGACTGTTGTGTAGAAGGTACAACATTGCTCACTCCCTCTGAGGTCTACTGTGGGGCCGTGATCTGACCATGAAGAAGCTCAGTGAGCGTACGGATGGCGTCAGTCTATTGCTACAGCAGACGACGCATCTCATCCTGCTGATACCGCAGGTCCTCAATAGCCTACGAGTGTGGGCTCATGACCTGTGAGGAGGAGGAAGAGGGACCTGGTGGTCCTTCACCCTTGCCACCGATCAAAGCCATGTCAACACTCATTATGGACCGGGATGACAAACCGTTCTGATTCCAAAACCAAGAGCCGTTCTTGAGGTGTTGAAATGCTGGCAAATTTTGACTTTCCAACCCAAAAATCTGACTAAGGCAAGTGCTGACGTCAGGAGGGGTTTGCCGACGTCAGCACAGACCTGATGATGTCAGCAAGAATATTGTTGACGTTGGCATGTTTTCCTCTTTTTTCTTCTGACAACCCTCGCGGCTGTTGGGCGGTTGCTCCGTAGTAGCCCCGCGGAAGCTGCGCGGAAGCTCCGCAGCAGCTTCCACTCGGCTACTGCTGCTGCTGCGCCTACGCCTGCAACAACAGCCGCGTAGCAGCTTGTACAGCTATGGCAGCAGCCGCACGCTGCTGCTGTGCTACAGTGCTGTTGTGCGTTGCTCCTACTGCGTGCTGCTACTGCTACGTGCTTCTGCTTTGCTGCGCTGTTGTTATCGCAACTCGCTGCTCCTAATACTGCTCAATGTTGCTACTACTACATGCTATTGGTTGCTGCTGCTGCTCGCTGCTCGCTGTGCGTAGCTCGCTGCTCGTTGCTTGCTGCTACTCCTCTTGTTGCATGTCGCCGCCTGCTGTAGGTGCCGCTTGCTGCTGCTGTTGCTAGCGCCGATGCCAACAACTGCTAGCAGCTGCCACCTGTTGTGGTTGCCGCTTGCTGCTACTGCTACTGCTGCAGTCTCACATGCTGAAGGCGGGTGGCGTCCACCGTACTCGGGTGACGTCGACACGTCCCAGGGAATCTGCTACAACAATGACAGTCACTACTGCTGGTGTACTGCGTCTCTGATGCGCAGCTCAACGAGAACTGTCTTGCTGCTCTGATACCATGAGCAGATGCATGGAAGATTCCTAGCAACACAACCGCTAGCTAGGTGTCAGTGGCTAGTCAGACGGTGACGATAGTCACAAGTCGTACACACGACGACAAGGGTTTGGCTAGGAGACACAAGGCAAAGTGTCAGAATGCTTCAATAGCATTTACAGAGAGAAATAACAAATGACAGGTCCATGGTATAAATACTTGCCGCGGCACACCGCAGGTGTCGCACGCGGCAGTGAAAGGTCTGTCCCAAAACTGGCCCAAAACCACTGTTTTGGCCGTAACTCAGCATAGACAAGTCAGATTGCTACGTCATCTGAACCTAAACGTGTAGAGTCACATGAAGGACTCTATGACTGGTTAGATGCATGCATCTAACATCAAGCGGTGGATACACAATGCAAAAACATGCAAATTGGGCCCACGGTCAGTCCACAAATCAACTCCTATGTGCTACAAGAAAAACTACAGAAGGTCCCAGACAGCGTCTACGGCTCTAGGGCGGTCGTCGGTCAGCTCCAAACGGGTAGTCCACCACTTGACGACGCACTGGTGCCACTTGGGTGCGCTTCATGGATGTGTACGGGCATGGACACGACCGAGTGGTCACAGTAAATTGTACAGGTCAATAGGTGTTGTTGGTGGGTGCCCTCTCGGAGCACTGTGACCTGTCGGCTCATGTCTATCCACGTCCAGATGCCTGAGGTGGACCCGACGGCGGCCGCGCTCTACTGGCGCTCAGGGGCACCGTGAGGAGTTGAGCCCGTGAGGGGCTTGATGGCCTAAAGTGGGATGCAGCATCTCTGTCTGTGCTTGCTGCAGGGTTGTAATGCTTCAGACTCTGGTTCTACCCGTTCAGACGGCGCCTGATTCCGATATGCTAGCACTGAATTGTGTCTGTTTCCGTTTTGTGGCTAGTTGAGGCACATCGAAACACTGCCCTAGTGTGTGCTGCGAGCCGAGAGCGGTCGTCCCTGATTTATGTGTGTGTGTGGCTCATTTGTGTAGCTCTCCTTGCAGGTGCTTTCTGTGGACAATAACTTGAAGCCTGTGTGCGTCGTCTGACTAGACCCTTGCCGTTTCCTGCTTGGTATCACATGCAGTGGGTAGGCAGTCTAGTCAGTCAACTTCCAAGAAGTTTCTCATGGTATCAGAGCACGCGAGACACCTCTCGCGTGGCTGCAAAGCAGGGACGCAGCACCGGTCCCGGGAGGACCCACCACTCATCGCGTCATGAGGTGACGCAAGCGCCAGCAATGGCGATAGCAGCAGCGTCAGCATGAGCGACGACAGCTGTGGCTAAGGGGCGCGACCCATGCTACCACATCACAGGCCGCATCCCGTGGGAGGCTGCCAGCGGCTAGCGGCCGGTGATCTGACGGGAAACGAGCCAGCGGGTAGCGGGCGGCGAGCTGCTTGCCAGCAAGCTGCCGGTAGCGGCGGTAGCGGTGGCAACGGCAGCAACGGCGGCAGCGGCAGCAGCAACGGCAGCGGTGGCAACGGCAGCGGCGGTAGCAACGATAGCAGTGGCAATAGCGGCAACGATAGCTACGACGGCTGTGGCGGCAGCGGCAACGGCGGCAGCGGTGGCAAC
Source organism: Penium margaritaceum (assembly GCA_023375785.1). Classification (NCBI taxonomy): domain Eukaryota; kingdom Viridiplantae; phylum Streptophyta; class Zygnematophyceae; order Desmidiales; family Peniaceae; genus Penium; species Penium margaritaceum. Next base: position 73,151 of record SZWC01010653.1, on the reverse strand, counting down.
AGCGGTGGTGGCGGCAGCAGATGCCGCGGCTGAGGCCTTTACTACCACAGCATCAGGGGCCACCAAAGCCGAAACAGCAGTGGCAGCAGCAGCACGAGCGGCAGCGGTAATAGCGAACAGCCACGAATAGCAGGGTTGGTGGCAGTGACAGCAACGACCAGCAGCAGCTGACAACAGCGGACATCAGCAGCAGCAGCGCAGTCCTGCCGCACAATGCCTCACAGACGGCGGAGACGGGGGAGGCCAGCACGGACGTGGTCGCCTCCGTTGTTGGCACTAAAGCCATGGATACAACGAGCGACAGTCGCGCCACCAGTCCACGCACTCGTGCAATCGCCAGGCTACTCGACGAACAAAACAATGTTTCATCAAGTCTGCTTGACAGTCGCAGCAGGTTGTTCGGCGGACGCCACGGGTGCGCCGGCAGTCACGTGGAGGCGTGCTGGGCATGGAGCGCCTAGCAGCCGACGATGACTCCATGGATGAGTTTCTGAGCAAGGCTTCTGACGACGACGAGGAGCACGGCGGACAGCAGGCAGATGCTCCAGGGGAGCAGGGCGTGCCTGCTGATGGCACTACACACACAAAAGACGCTCCGGAGGTAGCGCAACATGTCACAACAGTGGTAGGGAGGGTCAAGGCCCACGCACAGGTGGCCTCTTAGGTGGCACTACCGACTGAGAAGCCACCCAAGGATTTTGACACTCCACCACCGCAGTACTCCCCCACGGTTGGCTTCGAAGCCTGGTGCATGCGCTTCAACCTGTGAGCGATGGCGGAGGGGGTCTGGTCGTACTACCACAATCTGTACCAAACCGATGATCCCCGCCAGTGTGCGATGGCTTGCCGCACCGTGCATGGCCTGACCATGGCTGTCCGTAGGGATTCCGTGCTGGACTACGCTCCCTTTGTCGGGGACTACTTCAGCAGTACAGGCGCTGATCCTTGCGGTGCCTGGGACCTAGCCCTCACCTTGCTGGAGGGTAAGACAATAGCCACCTACACCAAGCGTGTCGCAGACTTCAACTCGCTCCGCCAGGGTAAGTCGGAGTCTCCAGCTGAGTACTGGCGCCGGGCCATGCGGCTCTATACCCGGCTGGGGACACTGGCACCCACTCAGCTTGGAGCACTGACCACTATCATGCTGGGCATCATAGAGTGGTACGCACCCATGTTCACCATCTACCGCCATCGCAAGCTTGAGCGTCGCTCCCATCGCCTCACCCTAGTGCAATGGGCCCAGCGCATCTATCTGGAGCAGACAAGGGCCGTTGAGGCACCTCGTTTCCACCGGGAGCACCGCCGTGGCAATTTCTTCCTCCAGTGTCCCTCAGACCTTAGCGGCGTCCACCTCCTCCTCTCCCGCGATTGCATCAATGGCTCAGGGGAAGAAGGGCGAGGGGCGCAGCGGCAGGAAGGGGGGAGGACAGGGGACAGCACCTGCCGAGTGTAACTCCGGCGGCAGCACCCGCCAGGTGACCTGCTATAGCTGCGATGGCCCCCATCGCTACACCGACTGCGCTCGTCTGACTGGCCGCCCCATCGACTGGCACTGCGTCACACATGGGATCCGCCAGGCCTACGAGGCCCGTTCTACCTCCTTGTCTAGTGCCTCCTCCGCCTCAGAGTCATCAGCCGGACGGGTTGCTGCTGCCTCACCGACCGTGGCCCCCACGACCCCTCCTGATGACGCGACCCGATGCCTTGCAGAGCACGAGCAGGTCGTCCACACCCTTCAGGGAGGTACGCTTGTGCGGACTGAGCCGACTGTATCCACTGCTGGTTCCGTGTCTGGTGAGTTGCGTGGTGATGATCGTTCAACTGTGTCTGCTGTGGAGTCAGAGTGGCTTGACGGTCCTGATGAGCTGGTACAGTTGGATGACTACCAACACCGTCTCTTGCATATTAAGTAGGCCCAGTGCCCCAGTGATGTTCCTGTTGAGTCGTTGTGCTCTGTTGCCCGTTGTTCCATCACCACGTCCACCACGACTGTTGAAGGCTCGTGGATTGTTGATTCCGGCGCTACACACCACATGACCCGTCGTCATAACATGTTCGTTGTCTTTGGTCCAGTTGGTACCGTCAGTTCTGTCCGCACAGCTGCTGGCCAGGAGGTGCCATTGCGCGGTGTCGGTGTCGTCCAGTTCAGTGGTCCATCTGGCCCCGTGTATGTCTTCGACGTTCTGTTTATGCCTGATCTTGAGCTCAGCCTCCTTTCCGTTTGTGCCTTTACGCGCGTGGGGTTGGGTGTCACCCACATCGGCGATGACGCCACTGTCTTTGTCTAGGCATCTGGTGAGGTTGTCCTGCGCGGTGAGCTCCGTCATGACCTTTATCATGTCACTTGCGCTCGCCTCCCTGCGTCTCCCTTGCCACCCAGCCCAACCGCACGTGTCTTTGTCACTGGCACTCTGTCCCCTGACCAACATCACCTTCTTCACCGACGCCTCTGTCATGTCCACCTTGATGCGGTTGAGCGCCTAGTGCGTGACACTCCCGCGCTCGGCCTTGATGCGGCCTCCTTTGTGGCGCCGTCCAAGAATGACTGTCTCGCGTGTGCACAGGGCAAGATGCACCGCTCTCCCTTCCCAGATTCCATCCCGAAGTCCACTCAGCCTCTTCAGCTTGTCCACTCTAACCTGCTTGGACGGCTTCCCATGGAGTTTCAGGATGACCGTGGACGGTACGTCCTGACACTGACGGATGACTTCACCCGCATGCGCTGGGTCTAAAGTCTCCGTCAGAAGAGTGACACCTTTTCCACTGTCCAGCAATGGCTGGCTATGGTTGAACGCCAGTCGCGTCAGACCTTGGACGTCTTTTGCTCCGACCGTGGGGGAGAGTTTATGGACGACCTTCACCGCTGGCTCACCGAGCGCGGGGTCGACCACTACTACTGTGCTCCTGCCACTCCTCAACAGAACGGAGTCTTAGAGCGGTGGAAGCGCACGATGGAGGATGGTGTTCGTGGGATGCGAGCCGATTGCGGTCTCCTTGAGACATTTGCCTTTGAGGGCTTCGCTTCCATGACATGGGTGTGGAACTGCATCCCCCACGGTCCCCTTCCTTGCCACACCACGCCGTACGAGCTTTGGTGCAGTCACCGTGCCGACCTGTGCCTTGCGTGCGTCTGGGGCTCTCTCGCTTGCGTCTTGTTCACCCCGGAGCAGCAGGGCTCCAAGGTCTCCCCTTGCGGCCGCCTCTGCGCCTTCGTGGGGATCACCCCCGGCTCCAAGGCCTGGCGTTTCTGGGACCCATCCCGCCGTTGCATTCTTGATTCTCGCGATGCTGCGTTCTTTGAGATCCTCTGCTTTTGCGACCTTGCTCGCATGCTGGCTCTTCCACTCCGGCATGCTTCGGGTTGTCCCGGTCCTCATGTGGTGGGGGAGGAGCCCGTGGGTGTTTCCCCCTGAGTGTCGGGACCTCTCTCTGACGCGGCTATCGTTGCCGTCGGTCCCCTCCGACCCTAGCCTCGGATCCCTGGCTTGCCTCAGCTCTAGATCCCTCGCATGCTTCACCTCTGGATCCCTCATTGGCCGGTTCCCCTCCCGTGCCGCGTTTGCCATCTACTCTGTCCTCACCACCTCCTGTCTCACTTGTGGGGCAAGTGCCTGCCTCACCTCCCCAGCCGGTTGCTCCAGCATCCCCGACGCCTGTCTCGTCCGCTCACTCGATCGTCGGGCCTGCTGCCCCTACACCGGCTGACTCACCTCACTCGCCCTCCAACACATATTCTCATGCACCGGGTGGTCGGCTGCGTCCCTTGTCCTCCCACAGCGTTCGTAGCGGTGACCTTGGCACGATGGCCCTCGGTCTCAGCACCCAGGGCCTCAAGGAGGTCCACCCGGGTTGCCTAAATGGTCGTGCTCTGATTGCGTACGAGCATGCCTGTGCCGTTGATGCAGCGACAGCCTCGACTCATGTCACCCCCACACCCTCTGCTTTGGTCCTTGTCGCGTAGGGCTCGACCTCGTCGGGCTCAGACCAGAGCACTCTCCGCCAGGCTCTGGCCAGCCCTGATGCCGACCACTCGCGGGTTGCGTGTCAGGAGGAGCTTGCTGCCCTCGCAGACCACGGTGTCCTTGAGCTCGTTGACCTACCGCCAGGCCGCAAGGCTATACAGGCAACATGGGTCGTGTGCAAAAAGTTGAAGCAAGATTACTCTTTGGATCGCTACAAGGCTTGCCTGACGGCAAAGGGCTTCTCACAGGTCGAAGGCGTAGATTACACGGACACATTTGCTCCTGTCGGGTGGATGACCATAGTGCGAGCCCTTCTGGACATGACTTCCCAGCACGACTGGGAACTGCACCAGATGGACGTCAGCAATGCCTTCCTCCATGTGCATCTTGATGAGGAGATCTGCATGGTGCAACCACCTGGCTTCAAGGATGGCACAGGTCACGTGTATCGGCTGCGGAAGGCTCTGTATGGCCTGAAACTGTCGCCGCAACGCTAGAACCACGAGATCACTGGCACGCTGCAGCGTGCAGGATGAATTCAGAGTGACGCAAACCCCTCTCTCTTTGTGACGAAGAGCCCTGCTCCTCTGAGTGTGATCCTCATCTACGTGGATGACCTCCTGATTGCGTCTCCGGATCTGGAGGACGTGCGGGCAGCAAAGGCTGTCTTGCAAACCGCATACAAGATGAAAGATATGGTGTGAACCGAGGGGCGCCCGGCGTGATGGTCACACGCCGAGCCCTTGGGATAAGCCTCCCAACCCTCGACCCCTTGGTGTGTGGGCCAACCCTTGAGATGTCGCACGACGCTCTCTTAGTAGAAGACCGCTGCAAGTGACCGAGGTTCCCGCCGTGTGACTCTCCCAGCGTCGTTTGCACCAAGGTGCGCTGCGAAAGACTTGTAGGACCAAATGGACGTGTGCAAGGAAATGCTTGGAGGACAAGGAGATTTGGGCAAGGAATGAGTCTTTTAGACTTGATAGATCAGTACAAGGCAATGTACATAGTCTATGGGTAAGATTGGCATGCCTAGAACAACCCCTAGGCTTCCTTATGTACCAGCCCCTATGAGCCAGCTGAAAGCTACTCAGCACCCCGAATCCCTTTATTGAGGCGCACTCATGCTAACAACACATGCATCATGTAGTACGCGCTGCAAGATTTCCAACGCACCAAAGAACGCCTCAATTTGTGAAGAAACAGCTAAGTTATGGCCATTTGAGTGCTCCACGTGTGACGACCGCTGGCAGCACCGCCAGCGGGGGGCACGGCCGCCCGAAGCGCCCTTGCTTGCGAATGCAGCTCCAGCCACCATCCCGAAGTGCCCATAGACTCCAATGAACCTTGCCTCATTGGCTAAGCGTCCATCTAGGGGTGCTTTGGCTGCAGTGAGCGAGAAAGTCGCTCCGCCGTGCTCGGGGTCGAACCGGTACGTCTCCTGTTTTCTTGAGGTGCGCCTCCCACCTTTGCACGGCCGTATATTTCTCTTCCTTGCACTGAATGACCTGGTTCTTGGACCAAACCTGCATGGTTTCTCACGTAGAATACAATCATGGCCTCAAATAAGGTGTTTGATACCACCAGGATGATTAAAAAACCGCCTCGACCGGCGGGTCCCATAACATATGGGGTCTGCGTCCGTCTTCCTCGGCATGGAGATCGTGCGCGATCGCGTGCAACACAGTCTCATGGTACATCAGGCGCGATACGCACTAGCTGTGGGGGAGCGGTTTGCTCATCTGCTTTCCACTGTGCCCAGTGCGTCCACCCCAATCACTCTTGAGGGATAAAAGGCACTGAGGGTCGACGATCCAACTGCTCTGAGGGAGCCAGTCTATCAGACCCTGTACCTACAAGTCATCGACTCACTCATGTACTTGGCCACCACGACACGGCCCGACATCGCATTTGTCGTCAAACTTCTCGTCCAGTTCTCCCAAGCACCGCGGCAACTGACACTTGATGCCACTCTGTGTGTTGTGCCCTACGTCGTGTCCACTCCTTGCCTCGGTCTCACCTATCGACAACAACCGTCTGTCGTACTTGACGGTTACACGGACAACGACTGGGCGTGGACCCCTGACGGTAGAAGCCGTACCAGCTACATCTTCTTGTTTGGCGGTACTGCTATCTTGTGGCGTAGCGGGAAGCGAGGATGCATTGCACGTAGCTCGTGTGAGGTAGAGTATGTAGTGCTGGGAGCTGGCGCTGTTGAGAGCGTCTGGCTTGTTTGGCTCCTTCGCACGCTCTGCCAGACCGTTCCTCTAGTTTTGCTGCGCTTTGAAAACCAGAGTGCTGACGCCATCCCTCAGAACTCCGCTGTCTTCCATGCTCACACAAAGCACATCGGCGTTGAGTACCACTTTGTCCATGACCTGGTGCAGCGGCGTGAGTTTGATATTGTCTGGGTCGGCACAAACGATTAGAAGGCTGATTACTTGACAAAGGCCCTTGGTCGTCGGAAGTTCCACGAGGGTGTTCGTGCTCTTGGTCTTTGCCTCGCCTCTGATGCGGGCTGAGCTTGTACAGTGATGTTGGTCTCTATTCGTCTGTGACTACCCCTTGTCCTATGTGTTCCTCTTGGCTGCCCTCAGTGTGTGCCCGTGCATGGACTTGTATTCGCCATTCGGTCATGGGGGAGTGTTGTTGGTGGGTGCCCTCACGGAGCACTGTGACCTGTCGACTCATGTCCATCCACATGCAGATGCCTGAGGTGGGCCCGACGGCGGCCGAGCTCTGCTGGCACTCGGCGACACCGTGAGGAGTGGAGCCCGTGAGGGGCTCGATGGCCTACACTGGGGTGCAGCATCTCTCTCTCTGTGCTTGATGCAGGGTTGTAGTGCTTCAAACTCTGGTTCTAGCCGTTTAGACTGCGCCTGATTCCGGTATGCTGGCACTGAGTTGTGACTGTTTTTGTTTTGTGGCTAGCTGAGGGACAGCAAAACGCTGCCCTAGTGTGTGGTGCGAACCAAAAGCGGTCGCCCCTATTTATGTGTGTGTGTGTGTGGCTCATTTGTGTAGCTCTCCTTGCATGTGCTTTCTATGGACAAGCACTGTGTGTGTCGTCTGACTAGACCCTTGCCATTTCCTGCTTTGTATCACACATAGTGGGTAGGCAGTCTAATCAGGCAACTTCCAGGAAGTTTCTCAACAGGAACGTCACAAATGACAACACACACTTCACTTGTTGTCTTTGAGCTTGATCTCAATGTTTTCTTTATAGCCCCTTGCTGTTCCCGTCGCCATGGCTCTAGCGTGAATGGCCCTTGTGCATTAGGATGACTATGCCGACTGTCTATCACTACCTACAAGAGGTCAATGTTTCGGTGTTTTTATTACACATCAGCAGCATGCATTTAATGAGAGATTGCAAAAATGCATGATAACAAAAAGAGAGAAGAATTCCTGATTGTAAACTAACCTATGCACAAATTTCACATCAAAACCAGGAAGGAGCCTCCCAAAAAAAGGTGTGTTAGAAGACGCCTTCGCATGACCAGCTGGAATCTATGCAGCAGGTTGAGGCAGCAGCGTTGTTGATGCAGCGTGCAGGCTTCCACGCTCGTTGCTTAAGTCTGCTGCCCCCTCAGTCTGCTGCTCTTGAGTCTAGGTATGTGAGCTCTGGGTTTGTTACTCAGAGATGCACGCGCCAGTGTTAGCACCAGATTGCAGCCAAGAACTGGAAGTGACTGATTAGCAATCAAGAATCAACAACAATGGGAGACCCCTCCAAGATTTACCTCCCCCCCAGCTCTGTAGAGCTTGTTACTCAGATCACCAGCCAATCAGAAAATAGATCTATTTTCAGGCTGGCAGGTTTTCTCGGTGAGGCCTGCCAAACGGTCGACAGCCCAAAACCCGGGCGTCATCCGTTTTGCCTGGAAACTGGGCCATACCATAATACCAACATTGCAAACGCAACCATGTAGTCAGAAACAGCTAGAAAAACAGTAGCAAAGAGTTATGACTGCCCGAACCCAGGCAGTGCCTACGTTGCTCCAATGTGCCAAACAGTGCCCCGCAACATGAAATGTGGACCCTAGGCAGAGGATGACGCTATAGACACAACAGCACAGTCAGATCCATCACCACAAGCACGCAGACGACCTCTGCGAAGCCAGTGACCGCCGGCGGCTCGACCGCCAAGGAGGCCTGCCGATTGGAGCTAAGCACGTTGACGTAGGGAGGAGGCTCCAGCAAACTGCGAGTAGGCCTCAGCGTATGTCAACTCCATCGGACGACAATCTAGCGGCATCAAGTCTCGACGTCACTCATCTGCACGCCAATGTACACAAGCCGGGAGGACACAACAGAGTACAATGAGAGGTACGGAAAAACCAACACTCCCCCATGACTCACAGGCACAGTGCACATGGGCGGGCAGCGTCACATGCGACGGACAAACTCCCCCAGGGCACATGGATACGAAAGCGAGGAGAAAGGGTACAACTCATGGACGCACGTCGACTGAACACACAGCCTTCTTCAACGAGTCGCAATTCAGTGCCTTGGTCAAGAAGTCAGCCAACTGTCCTATTGTCTCAATCCACACAATGTTGATGCTACCGTCATGCAACAATGAATGCACATAGTGATACTCAACATTGATGTGCTTTGTGCTTGTATGATACACGTCGTCATTGTCGATGATGGCCATGGTACTCTCATTTTCACAATGCAACGTGATGGACGCAACGGGCTGACGCAGCTCACACAATAGATGGCGCAGCCTTAGCCTCTCACATGCGCTTGAACCAAGGGCTATGTACTCAGCCTCAGTAGTACTGGGTGCAATGTACCCCTCCTTGCTACTACGCCAAGACACCGCTGTGCCGCCAACCAGAAAGATCCAGCCTGTGTGGCTCATACCGTCAGGACTAGCGGCCTAGTCACTGTCGGTGTAGCCCACCGGGACAACGGACAACTGTCGACATAACAGGAGACCTCGCCGTGGAGTCGAGACGACATACCGCAGTACTCGGATCGCGGCCTCGAAGTGGAGGTGATGCGGTTCCTGAGAGAATTGAGCCACCAGGTTGACGGAAAATGTGATGTCTAGACGCGTCGTCGTCGCCATGAACATCAGTGACCCGATGACGCACAAATAGGCGGTCACGTCTACTGGCTCCCCCACCACAGCTGGATCGGAGCTTTTGACCATCGCCTGACCATCGGGCAACATGGGTGAGGATGCTCTCATCACGAGGGACAAGTCCTCAGAGAAGCGCCCGGATAGGGTGCTGACGTATGCAGCCTGATGGACATGTAGTATGCCCGCGGAGCGATCATGCTCAAGCTCCATGCCAAGAAAGACTCGTGCTGGCCCCAGGGCCTTCATCTGGTAGGCGGCGTGCAGCAGGTCCTTGACCCGCTGGATGGCAGCCGCATCCGGTGATGCAATGAGCAGGTCGTTGACATAGACCAAGACGGCGACGAGCATCTGACCGTGTAGGCTAATGAACAACGCGGGATGGGCAGAGTTGCAAAGGAAGCCGCCCCTCAGAAGCGTACGACTGATCTCCTGGTTCCAATAGCGCGGTGACTGCTTCAAGCCGTAGAGGGCTTTTCGCAGCTTCCATACCTTGCCAGAGCCGTCGTCGAAGCCTAGGGGCTGCACCATGTAGAGCTCCTCGCCCTCCAGTGAGCCATGGAGGAAGGCATTGCTCACATCCATCTGATGCAGTTCCCACCCATGCTGTACAACTAAGCTAGACAACGCGCGGCTGGTGGAGAACCAATCGACCGGTGCGAAGATTTGGTCATAGGCGATCCCAGGTATCTGAGCAAACCCCTTGGCCGTGAGGCGGGCTTTGTGGTTGTCCAGAGACTTGTCTGGCTTCCATTTCCACCGCAAAACCCACTTGGCGCCGATGGCCTTGCAACCTGGGGGAAGGTCGACGAGCTAGTAGACGTGATGTTGCCGGATGATAGCTAGCTTGTCGGCGCACGCCGCTTCCTAGTGTTCAACCTCGGGAGACGCCAGAGCCTCACGCGGGGTGGCTGGGTCCTCTTGTCCCTCAGTGGGGCGGACAATGAGGGCATGCGCATACCGTGCCCCTGGTGGTAGCTGCGTGAGTGTGGCCGTAATGGCATACCGGTGTTCCTGATGGAGCACGGCGTAGCCCAGAGCCGACCCTGGTTGTAGGTCCGCAATGACTGAAAGTGTGGCCAAACCAGATGCATTGGTGCCAAGGTCCCCACTCACGACTGTGGGAGTGGAGCCACGTCTCCGAGGCAGTGGATCTGCATCTCTCCCAGGGGGTTGTGGGGTGAGAGGACGTGCAGTGGTGGCCTCAGTGTTAACTGTCGAGACCCTAGGTTTGAGGCTCCCACCTGGACCGCATGTCTAGCGAGCCGAAACGGACAGGGGAGCCTGCTCTGAGGGGCCGACAGACGCAAATGGGGTGGCTGGCGTAGAGGGGCCGGCAGACGCAGATGGGGCAGCCGGCCCTAAGGGGCTGATGGACACGGACGAGGTAGCCGGCCCTGAGGGGCTTGCGGACACGGACGGGGCAGCCCGCCCTGAAGGGCTGGTGGACACGGACGGGGCAGCCGGCCCTGAGGGGCTGATGGACACAGACGGGGCAGCCGGCCCTGAGGGGTTGGCGGACACGGACGGGGCAACCGGCCCTAAAGGGTTGGCAGAAACGGACGGAGCAGCCGGCCCAGAGCGGCTGGTGGACACAGGCGGGGTAGCCAACCCCGAGGGGCTGACGTCCATAAACGGGGAAGCCGGCCCTGAGGGGCTCGGGGACACGGGCGGGGCAGCCGACCCTGAGGGGCTGGCAGACACAGACGAGGCAGCGGGCCCCGAGGGACTGACGTCCACCGACGGTGAAGCCGGTCCTGAGGAGCAGGCGGCCATAGACAGGGAAGCCAACCCCGAGGGGTTGGCGACCAAAGACGGGGAAGCCAGCCCTGAGGGATTGGCGAACACGGACGGGGTGACCGGCAAAAGTGGGTCCGTGGATGCAATCGATTGACCACACGGATGCGGGAAGACAGAGGACAGACTCACCACTCCCCCACGCAACGAGAGGAACATTGACGTGCCTGAGCAAATGAGGTCGCGAGGAAACACGTCCTCAAAGAAGAGGGCATCCCGAGACTCAACAATGCAACGGCGAGCGGGATCCCAAAATTGCCAGGCTTTCGACTGACGAGAGACGCAGAGGAAGGTGCACGGGCGACTGCGAGGTTTGAGCTTGCCACCCTGGTGCAGGGTAGGCAACCACATGATGGCGACGTAGCCCCACACACGGGCTGGACGCAGGTCGGAGCGTTCTCCACACCAATGCAGGTATGAGGTGGACTGACGAGGAATTGGTCCATGGGGAATCCGGTTCTAGACGCATATCATGTAGGTCATGGCCTCGCAGTAGAAGCTGTCAGAGGTGCCGGAATCGACCCGCATGGTACGAACGACGTCAGCCATGGTGCGGTTCCACCACTCAGAGACCCCGTTCTGGGCATGCATGTAAGGTGCTGGCGTCTCACGATGGACACCACAAGAGGCAAGGAAAAGAGTGGTCTTCCCCAGAAACTCACCCCCGCGATCTCAACAGAATCGGCGTAGGAAGCGACCACACTCGCATTCAACGCGGAGAAGCCAATTCCAAATGGTGGACGCGACATCGCTTTTCTGCCGTAGGTAGAAAACCCAGCAATAGCAAGAGTAGTGGTCCGTAAGGGTCAGAATGCAACGACCGTGCTCGACAACATACTCTGTTGGGAGAGGACCCATGACGTCAGAGTGGACGAGGTCGAGCGGGGTGAACGCTCAAGAGGTAGAGAGAGGGTAGGTGGAGCGGTGCATCTTGCCCTGAGCGCAATCGATGCACTCAGTGGGACACGGCAGAGGAAAGGAGGCTGAGTCAAGACCGTGGCAAGCTGTGTGCAAAGCATGCTATCAATACTGGTAGAATGGATGTGACAGAGGCGGCGATGCAGAAGACACGTGTACTGTGGGGACAATGTGCTGGTGACAAACACGTGGCCAGTGTCAATCAACGAAGAGGAGACAGAGGTGGGAGAAGACAGGCCCGGTACATGCCACAAGTTGCGGCAGGCGGTGGTATGCAGGACAATGTGACCTGACGGACACAGCAACACCGTACCCACGCCACGTGAATGCAAAACATCCGTGCTCATGTGATCAAAGGAGGTGATTGACAGGAGGCTGAGCTCAAGGTCGAGGACGAAGAGAACATCAGTCAAGAAGACGCCACCCGCAAGACTACGGAAACGAACGACGCCAACACCACGAACAGGCGAGACCTAACCAGATCCCGTCCGAACCCCGGTGACATTGGTGACAGGCGCAAGCCCACTGAAGGCCTCGCGTGAGGTCGTCATGTGATGCGTGGCCCCGGAGTCGATGATCTAGGTCTCTGACGGATCCTGGACCAGAAAGGCCAGGTTGCTGACAGTCACATTGTAGTAGGCGAGCGACGCTGATGAAGTGGACGGAGGTGCAAACCGCGAGTGCCAGTCATCTAGCCAGGCAACACTGTCTTGAAGAGGAGCGGGAGAAGAGAGGGCGGCACAGAACGGGACAGGCAGAAATACACGTCATGTGCGCTGCAACGACTCTGTCATGCAGGGCGGGGAGGAACTGGCAATGACGCAACTTGCACTTCCCTAGGGAGTAGCGGGAGGAAGTCCGAGCTTGAATGCGATGAACTGCTCTAGCTGGCGCTCGTGGGCGGAGGGTCCGACAGAGTATACCGACTATGGTGTGACGGTGCCAGTGTCGGGGAAGGGAGAGGAGGAAGCCAGTGACGGAGCAGTGGGTGCGGAAAGCTACGAAGGATGCTGAGGTGGGACCATCACGAGTGGCGTTGATCTGACAGGAACAGCTGCGCCTATGGCACTGGTGGCAAGGCGTCGCTCGTGCTGGCAACGCATGGTGGCGATGACACGAGCCTCGTCAGTCGAAAGCGGGCACGTGTACAATCCGTGTCCACACTGGACAGAGTTATGGCAAACGAGGTTGGCATTGCCATATCTGCTCGTGTGCTGCTGAGTGCCCTTGCCCTTCTTGCCCCTCTTCTTCTTCTTGGTAGAGGAGGAGGCGCCGGAGGATGCTGCTCCTACTGGGGCGACGATGGTCACTGACGTGACGGCAAGAGCAGCGACGGCAAGGGCGGCGACGGTAGGGGAGGCGAGGGACTCCGTGCGATGGATGTGTAACTCCTGACGAGCTTCCTCAATGCGGAGGAAGAGCTTGTACGCCCAGGGCATGAGATTGCCCTAGGCGGCCATCGCCTCGAGAACGTCCTGGGAGTAGTGAACGAAGATGTCGGAGAAGGATTTGGTGGCGCCGCGCTTGATGGTCAAGAGCGCAGAGAGAGGAGGTGGCACAGCATCTCTAAGGCCGCAGAGTAGGTCTTCTGCACGCTGCCAGTAGGAGGTGACCGTCTCAGTCTCTTCCATGTGAAGGGAGTTGAACTCCCGAAGCAGACGGTTGGTCTCAGCATCGCTAGACAGGCGATGAGGGCGAGTGAGTACGTGCCTGGCCGCTGCTGGGTCAAGGAGTGCTCCGGTGGTGAGGTCGCCGAGGAAGGGCTCAAGGGCAAGGCGTGAGGCTAAAGGGGCGACAGGGACGAGAGGACGCACGGTGCGACCGGCATCGTAGACCTGGTCGGCCTTGGTGGAGTCGAAGGGCAGTACATAGTAGGGCCATAAGCCCTCACCCTGTGCCCAGATCCGGAAGCTGAGTTCCCAGCTCCATAACTGGTCGCCAGCTTGAAGCGGTGGCGGTGGGGTTCTGAAGTCCTTTGGCCTATGGCCGGCACCCAAATTGGGGCCTAGGAGTGATGTCACCGTCTGGTGTTGGTGTAGGGTGTGTTTTTGCGCCAAATACTATGTGGTAAAGGATAGGGCCGAGCTCGCGTATCCTTGCGGAGCAAACGGCGCTTGCTGATGTTGGTGCAGCTGTTGCGGGGGAGGCTGCTGCTGCAGTGGTGGCGGCTGCTGCTGTTGTTTGAGCTGCTGTGACTGCTGCGGCAATGGGGGTGGCGTTAGCTGTAGTTCTGCGGGCTGCTATGTCAGAGCTGCAAGCTCCTAATGAAGATCGGTGAGCAGATCTCTTGAGGTAAAAGGACTAACAACAGATTGTGAAGGGTGACGCTGCTGTTGCTGCTCCTGTTGTTGCTCCTACTGTTGTTGTTGCTGCTGTTGCTGCTCTTGTTGTTGCTGCGATTGCTGTTGCTGCTGTTGCAGCTATTGCAACTGTTGCAGGAAAGGGGGACAAGCCCCCCCCCCATCAAAGGAGGACCCCTCCCCGCTAGGATTAGTGGGCATGTTTTGGGAACCTTCCCCCCCTTTTTTCTCTTTGTGCTACTGACGTCAACAGTGACGTCAACGGTGTTGTCAGCCTGAAAGGTAGACTTCAGCCAATCTTGTTTAGAATCTGCAGGATTGCCTTTTTTTAATTGATAACGTCAGCAGTGACGTCAGGTGAACAGCTGTTGCTAAGGCCGTTGCTGCTGCTGCTACTACAAATGCGGCCGTTGCTGTTGAAACAGCTACTGCTGCTGATACTGCTACTGCTGCTGCTTGCCGCTGCCGGCTGTTGTTGCTGCTGCAAGCTGCTACTCCTGACATCTGGTGCTGCTGCTGCTGCTGACAACTGTTGTGGGCTGCTGCTACTGCAAGCTGCTGCTGCTGTTGCTACTGTAAGCTGTTGCTGCTGCTGCGAGCTGTTGTTGCTGCTACACGCAGCTCCGGCTTGCTGCTACTGTCACTGCTCACAGTAGTTGCCTGCCGCTTCTGCTGTTGCAGGCTAATCCTGCTGCTTGCTAGTGCTAGTCACAACACCTGGATGACGTGCGTCGTTGTTCGTTGATGTCTGACGTGGCCTACCGCCCGCCTCCTCGCGTCAAGCGTGGGGGTCCGTGCTGCTAAAAAAAATCCGGCAGCATTTCCCCTGGCCTAGAGGCCGTGGGAAAACATCTGACGCCGCCACCAGGCGGATCAATGCTGCCCGAAAAATTCCGACAACATTTCCCCTGCACTGGCACGTATGGGGGTCCGCCTGCGTTTTCCGGCACCTGTACACCAGTCGTCTGCTGCTGCTACTACGCTCTGGCTCGAATACCAAGCTGGAATCTATGCAGCAAGTTCACGCAGCAGTGTTGTTGATGCAGCGTGCGAGCTTCCAAGCTCGTTGCTTAAGTCTGCTGGCCCCCTCAGTTTGCTGCTCTAGAGTCTAAGTCTGTGAGCTCTGCGTTTCTTACTCAAAAATGTACCGACTAGTGTTAGCACCAGAATGCAGCTGAAAACTGGAAGAGCTATTTTCTGATTGACTATTTTCTGATTGGCTGGAGCAGCAGCAGCAACAACAACAGCAGGAGCAACAGCAGGAGCAGTAGCAGCAGCGTCACCCTGCACAATCTATCGTCAGTCTTTCTGCCTTGACAAATCTGCTCTCCGCTCTTCAGCAGCAGCTCGCACCTCTGACACAACAGTTCACGGCACTACAGTTGCCGCCACCCCCATTGCCGCACCAGTCGCAGCAATAGTAGCAGTAGCCGCCACCACTGCAGCAGCAGCCTCCCCCGTAGCAGCCATACCAACGTCAGTAAGCGTCGTTTGCTCCGCAAGGATACGGGAGCCCGGCCCTATCCTTTGCCACACAGTACTTTGCGTAGCAACACACCCTACACCAACAATAGACTGTGACATCTGTCCTAGGCCCCAGTTTGGGTGCCGGCCGCAGGCCAAAGGACTTCGAAACCCCACCGCCACTGCTACAATCTGACGACCAGTTCCAGAGCTGGGAACTGAGCTTCCGGATCTGGGCACAGGGTGAGGGCTTATGGCCCTACTACATTCTGCCCTTCGACTCCACCCAGGCCGACCAGGTCTAAGTTGCCGGTCGCGCCGTGCGTGCTCTCGTCCCTGTCGCCCCTCCAGCCTCACGCCTTGCCCTCGCGCCCTTCCTCACCGACCTCACCACTGGAGCCCTCCCTGACACAGCAACGGCCTGGCATGTACTCACTCGCCCTCATCGCCGGTCCAACGGTGCTGAGACCAGCCGTCTGCTCCGGGAGTTCAACTCCCTTCACATGGGGGAGACCGAGACGGTCACCTCCAACTGGCAGCATGTAGAGGACCTTCTCTGCCACCTTAGAGATGCCGCGCCACCTCCCCTCTTTGTGCTCCTGACCATCAAGCGCGGCGCCACCGCCTCCTTCTCTGACGTCTTCGTCCACTACTCCCAGGACGTTCTCGAGGCGATGGCCGCCCAGGGTACTCTCATGCCCTGGGCGTACGAGCTCTTCCTCTGCATCGAGGAAGCTAGTCAGGAGTCCCACATCCATGGCACCGAGTCCCTCGCCTCCCCTGCAGTTGCCATTCCTGTTGGCGTCGATTCTGCCGTCACCGCTCCTATTGTCGCGTCAGTGACCATCTCCGCCCTAGCAGCAGCAGCAATATCCTCCGGCGCCTCCTCCTCTACCAAGAAGAAGAAGAGGGGCAAGAAGGGCAAGGGCACTCAGCAGCAGACCAACAGATCAAGTAGCACCAACCTCGTTTTCCATAACTGTGGCCAGTCGAGATATTGATGGTACACATGTCCATTTCCAATTAGCGAGGCTCGTGTCATCGCCACCATGCGTCGCCAGCGCGAGTGCCGCCTTGCCACTAGCGCCGTAGCCGCCGCTGTTCCTGTCACATCAACGCCACTCTTGATGGCCCCACCTCACCATCCTTCACAGCTGTCCACACACGCTGCCCCGTCACTGGCTTCGTCCTCTCCTTTCCCCGACTTTGGCACCATCATACTACAGTTGGTATACTCCGTTGGACCCTACGCCTGCGAACGCCAGCTGGAGCAGTTCATCGCCTTCCAACTCGGACTTCCTCGCCCTCCTCCCAGGGGAAGTGCGAGTTGCGTCATTGCCAGTTCCTCTCCGCCATGCATGAGAGAGTCGTTGTTGCGCACATGGCCTGTATTTCTGCCTATCCCATCCTATGCCGCCCTCTCTTCTCCCGCTACTCTTCGAGACGATGCTGCTTGGCTAGATGACTGGCACTCGCGGTTTGCACCTTCGTCCACTTCGTTTGCGGCGCTCACCCACTGCCATGTGACTGCCAGCGACCTGGCCTCTCCGGTCTAGGATCCGTCAGAGACCTCGATCATCGACTCCAGGGCCACGCATCACATGAAGGCCTCGCGCGAGGCCCCGTCACCGATGTCACCGGGGTTCGGACGGGATCTGGTCGCGTCTTGCCTGTTCGTGGTTTCTGCGTCGTTCGTTTCCATGGTCCTACTGGTGACGTCTTCTTGACTGATGTTCTCTTTGTCCCTTGCCTTGAGCTCAGCCTCCCGTCTGTAACCTCCCTTGATCACATGACCATGGACGTTTTGCATTCACATGGCGTGGGCACTACGTCGCTACGTCCGTCCGGTCGTGTTGTCCTGCATGCCACCGTCCGCGGCAACTTGTGGCATGTACCGCGCCTGTCTGCTCCCACCTATGTCTCCTCTTCGTCGACTAACACTGGCCACATGTTTGTCACCAGTACATTGTCTCCATAGCACACACGTCTCCTGCATCCACCCCTCTATCACGTCCACTCTGCCGCTATTGACAGCATGCTTCGCATACAACGAGCCACAGGTCTTGACTCAACCTCCTTTCCTCTGTCGTGTCCCACTGAGTGCATCGATTGCGCTCAAGGCAAAATGCACCGCTCCACCTACCCCCTCTCTGCCTCTCGAGCATCCGCCCCGCTCGACCTCGTCCATTCCGACGTCATGGGTCCTCTCCCGACAGAGTCTTTCGTCGAGCACGGTCGTTATGTTTTGACCCTTACGGACGACTATTCTCGCTAATGCTGGGTTTTCTACCTACGGAAGAAAAGCGACGTCGCGTCCACCATTCGGGATCGGCTTGTCCCTGCTGAATGCGAGTGTGGTCGCTCCCTCCGCCGCTTCCGCTCAGACCGCTGGGGCGAGTTTTTGGGGGAGACCACCCTTTTCCTTGCCTCCCGTGGTGTCCATCATGAGACGTCGGTGCCGTACACGCCCGCCCAGAATGGGGTCTCTGAGCGGTGGAACCGCACCATGGCCGACGCCGTCCGTACCATGCGAGTCGAATCCGGTGCCTCTGACGGCTTCTACTTCGAGGCCATGACCAACATGACATGGGTCTCGAACCAAATTCCCCATGGACCTATTCCTCATCAGTCCACCCCATACCAGCATTGGTGTGGAGAACGCACCAACTTGCGTCCAGCCCGTGTCTGGAGCTGCGTGGCCATCGTGTGATTGCCTGCCCCGCACCAGGGTGGCAAGCTCCACCCTCGCGGTCGCCCGTGCACCTTCCTCCGTGTCTCCCGTCACTCGAAAGCCTGGCGATTTTGGGATCTCGCTTGCCGTTGCATTGTCGAGTCCCGGGATGCCCTCTTCTTTGAGGACCTGTTTCCACGCAACCTCGTTCGCTCAGGCGCGTCGATGTTCCTCCCGTTGCGTTGGGGAGTGGTGAGTATGTCCTCCGTCTTCCCGCGTCCGGGTGGTCCATCGCCTGCGTCCACGGACCCACTTTCGTCGGCCGCCCCATCTCTGGCCGCCAGGCCCTCATGACCGGCATCCCCGTCTATGGCCGCCTGCCCCTCAGGGCCGGCTTCCCCGTCGGTGGACGTCAACCTTTCATAGCCAGCTGCCTTGTCTGTGTCCGCCAGCCCCTCAAGGCCGGCTTCCCCGTCGGTGGACGTCCGCCTCTCGGGGCCGGCTGCCCCATTTGTGGACTTCAGCCCGTCAGGGTAGGCTTCCCCGTCGGTGGACGTCAGCCCCTCGGGGCCGGCTGCCCTATCTATGTCCGCTAGCCCCTCAGGGACGGCTACTCCGTCCGTGTCCGCCAGCCCCTCAGGGCCGGCTGCCCCATTTGTGGACTTCAGCCCGTCAGGGTAGGCTTCCCCGTCGGTGGACGTCAGCCCCTCGGGGCCGGCTGCCCTATCTATGTCCGCTAGCCCCTCAGGGACGGCTACTCCGTCCGTGTCCGCCAGCCCCTGAGGGCCGGCTACCCCGTCCGTGTCCACCAGCCCCTCAGGGCCGGCTGCCCCGTCTGTGTCTGCCAACCCCTCAGGGCCGGCTGCCCCATCTGTGTCCGCCAGCCCCTGAGGGCCGGCTACCCCGTCCGTGTCCACCAGCCCCTCAGGGCCGGCTGCCCCGTCTGTGTCTGCCAACCCCTCAGGGCCGGCTGCCCCATCTGTGTCCGCCAGCCGCTCAGGGCCGGTTACCCCGTCCGTGTGTGCCAGCCCCTCAGGGCCGGCTGCCCCATCCGTGTCTGCCAGCCCCTCACGGCCGGCTGCCCCGTCCGTTTCCGCCAACCCCTCAGGGTCGGCTGTCCCATCTGTGTCTGCCGACCTCTCCAGGCCAGCCGCCCCATCTGCGTCTGTCGGCCCTTCAGAGCAGGCTCCCCTATCCGCGTCGGCTTGCTACACACGCGGTCTAGGCGGGAGCCTCAGACCCAGGGTCCTGACAGTTAGCACTCAGGCCACCTCTGCACGGCCTCTCACCCCACGACCCCCTAGGGGAGATGCAGATCCACTGAACGCGCATGCCCTCACAGTCTGCTCCACCGAGTGACCAGAGGACCCAGCCACCCTACGCGAGGCTCGGGCGTCTCCCGAGGCTGCACACTGGGAAGCGGCGTGCCCCGACGAGCTAGCTGCCATCCGGCAACATCACGTGAAGGAGCTCGTGGACCTTCCTCCGGGCCGCAAGGCCATCGGCGCCAAGTGGGTTCTCATGCAAAAATGGAAGCGAGACGAGTCTCTAGAGTACAAAGCCCGTCTCACGGCCAAGGGGTTTTCTCAGATACCTGGGATCGACTATGACTATATCTTTACACCGGTCAGTCGGTTCTCCACCAGCCGCGCACTGTTCATTCTGGTTGTACAGCATGGGTGGGAACTACATCAGATGGATGTGAGCAACGCCTTCCTCCATGGCTCACTAGAGGGCGAGGAGCTCCACATGGTGCAGCCCCCAGGCTTCGACGACGGCTCTGGCAAGGTCTGGAAGCTACAGAAAGCCCCTTTTGGCTTGAAGCAGTCACCGCACTGCTTGAACCAGGAAACCAGTCGTACGCTTCTAAGCGGTTGCATCCTTCAGAGCTCTGCCGATCCTTCGCTGTTCAGTAGCCCACGAGGTTAGACGCTCGTCGTCGTCTTGGTCTATGTCGACGACCTGCTCATTGCATCACCAGATGTGGCTGCCATCCAGCGGGTCAAGGACCTGCTGCACGCCGCCTACCAGTTGAAAGACCTCGGGCCAGCGCGAGTCTTTCTGGGCATGGAACTTGAGCATGATCGCTTCGTTGGCCTACTGCATGTCCATCGGCCATGCATTACGAGTAGACCTCAGCGTGCATCAGCTCCACCTGACAACCCTCCATCAGCGTCGAGTCTCGCCGTCAGTCATCTGCACACCGGTGTACACAAGCCGGGGATGCGCAAAAACCAACACTCCCCCATGACTCACAGGCGTAGTGTACATGGGCAGGCAGAGAAACGGTCAACATCGAGACTACCCCAAGGTACGCAGAGAAGCAGGCAGAGACAAAGAGGGCAACTCACGGACGCACACCGACTGAACTCATAGCCTTCTTGAACGAGTCCCGCTTCAGTGCCTTGGTCAGGAAGTCAGCCAGCTGTCGTGCTGTCTCAACCCATACGATGTTGATGCTGCCGTCATGCAACAACAAACGCACATAGTGATACTCAATATTGATGTGCTTTGTGCGTGTGATGGACACCGTCATTGTCGGCGATGGCCATGGCACTCTCATTGTCACAATGCAAGGTGATGGATGCGACAGATTGACGCAACTCGGATAGCAGACGACGCAACCACACACTCTCACACGCGCCTGAGCCAAGCGCCACATACTCAGCCTCAGCAGTGCTGTGTGCAATGCACCCCTGCTTGCCACTGCGCTAGGACACGACTGTGGCGCCGACCAGAAAGATCCATCCCGTGCGACTCTTACCGTCTGGACTGCCAGCCCAGTCACTGTCGGTGTAGCCCACTGGGACGACGGACGGCTGACGGCGGAACATGAGACCTCGCCAAGGGGTGGAGACGACATAGCGCAGCACTCGGATCGCGGCCTCAAAGTGGAGGTGACGCGGCTCCTGAGAGAACTGGGCCAGGAGGTTGACGCCAAACGCAATGTCTGGGTGCGTCGTCGTCGCCAGGAACATCAATGACCCGATGACCCGCAGATACATGGTCACATCAATTGGCTCCCCCACAACAGTTGGGTCATGACTCTTCAGCTTCACCTGGCCATCGGGTGACATGGGTGAAGATGCGCTAGGCACGAGGGGCAGGTCCTCGGCGAAGCGAGTGGACAGGGTCTACACATATGCAGCCTGGTGGACGTGCATGATGCCCTGGGAGCGATCATGCTCGAGCTCCATGCCCAGGAAGACTCGGGCAGGCCCAAGATCCTTCATCTGGTAGGCGGTGTGCAGCAAGTCCTTGACATGCTGGATGGCGGCCGCGTCTGGCGACGCAATGAGGAGATCGTTGACGTAGACCAGAACCGCGACGAAGGTCTGACCTCGCGGGCTGACAAACAGTGTGGGGTCAGCAGTGCTGCGCTAGAGGCCGCCACGGAGAAGNAGGTGGGATGCGGGCGAGTGCAGCCACAACAGCATACCGATGCTCGTGATGAAGCATGATGTAGCCCAATACAGAACCCGGGTGAAGGTCTGTGATGATGGTGGAAGTGGTCAGGCCGAGAGCCTTTGTGCCAGGGTCCCCACTCACGACCGTGGGAGTGGAGGAGACACGTGGAGCCACAGGGGGTTGAGGCGCCACGGGACGCGGAGCGACGGTCTGCGCGCTCATTGTCGGCCGCGGTCGGAGGCTGCCGCCTGGGCCACGTGTGTAGTGCGGTCGGGCAGAAGATGGCCCTGAGTCCGACGGCCTGACGGAGGCGGACGGGGCTACTGGTCCGGAGGAGCCAGCAAACCCGACAGGCGCTGCTGGCCCGGAGGGGCCAGTTGGCCCGGAGGAGCCAGCAGACGCGACACGCGCTGCTGGCCCGGAGGGGCCAGCGGACGTGACAGGGGCTGCTGGGCCAGAGGGGCCAGCAGACGCAACTGGGGCTGCCGGAGGGGCTCGCCCCGGAGGGGCGAGCGGATGCGACTGGGGCTGTTGGCCCGGAGGGGCCAGCGGACGCGACTGGGGCAGCTGGTCCACAGGGGCCATCGGACGTGAAAGGAGTTACGGGCCCACAGGGGCCAACAGACGCGACTGGGGTTGTTGGCCTAGAGGGGCCATCGGAAGCGACTGGGGCTGCCAGCCTGGAGGGGCCAACGGACACGACATGTGCTGCTGGCTCGAAGGGGCCAGCGGACGCAACTGGGGCAGCAGATCCGGAGGGGCCAGCGGACGCGACTGGGGCGACCGGCTCAGAGGGACGGAGTGATGTGTCACCCGGAAGTGACAGGAAGGAGGACGGACTTACCACTCCCCCACGCGACGGGAGGGACACGGACGAGCCGAGTGGATGAGGTCGCGAGGAAACAGGTCCTCAAAGAAGAGGGCATCGTGGGACTCGACAATGCAGTTTCGGGATGGGTCCTAGAAGCGCCAGGCCTTGGACTAACAAGACACACCGAGGAAGGTGCAGGGGCATCCGCGGGGGGCGAGCTTGCCGCCCTGCTGTGGGGCGGGAGCCACACAGCGGCCACCCAGCCCCAGACGCGAGCCGGGCGGAGGTCAGCGTGTCGGGCGGAGGTCAGCGTGCCGACCGCACCAGTGCTGGTAGGGCGTGGACTGGCGAGGAAGGGGACCGTGGGGAACCCGGTTCCAGACCCAGGACATGTAGGCCATGGCTTCGAAATGGAAGCCATCGGAGAGACCGGACTCGACCCGCATGGTGCGAACGGCGTCGGCCATGGTACGGTTTCACCGCTCGGAGACGCCGTTCTGGGCAGGTGTGTAGGGCGCAGACGTCTCATAGTGGATCCCGTGGGAGGCGAGAAAGGTTGTGGCCTCACCCAGATACTCGCCACCGCGATCGGAGCGAAAGCGGCGAAGGGGACGGCCACACTCACGCTCCGCGAGGACAAGCCAGTCCTGAATGGTTCGGGCGTCATTGCTCTTCTGTCGAAGGCAGAAGACCCAACGGTAGCGAGAATAGTCGTCCGTAAGAGTGAGGACATAGTGGCCATGCTCACCGACGGACTCGGTGGGGAGAGGACCCATGACGTCCGAGTGGACAAGGTCAAGAGGGGCGGACGCACGGGAGAAAGAAAGGGGGTACGTGGACCGGTGCATCTTCCCCTGAGCGCAATCAATGCACTCAGTGGGACACGGGAGAGGGAAAGTGACCGGGTCCAGGCCCTTGGCCGGCTGGATGCTGAGCATGCTTTCTACGGCGGCAGAGTGGACATGGCAAAGGCGGCGGTGCAAGAGGCGGGCGTGCTGAGGAGAAAGCGTGCTGGTGACAAATACATGACCTGTGGCGACCGACGGGGAGGAGACGCGAGGGGAAGAGGAGAGGCGAGGAATGTGCCATAAGTTGCCACGGGCGGTAACGTGCAGTACGACAAGACCAGACGGATGCAACGACACAGTGCCGACACCACGCGAGTGCACAACGTCCATGCTCATGTGGTCAAGGGCAGTCACGGACAAGAGGCTGAGCTCGAGACCAGGGACGAAGAGAACATCGGTCAGAAAGACGTCACCGGCTGGACCACGGAAACGAACGACGCCAACACCACGGACAGGCAACACCTGTCTGGACACCAGAGACATCGTCAACAGTACCGAGCATACTGAAGGCCTCACGAGAGGCCGTCATGTGATGCGTGGTCCCGGAGTCGATGATCTAGGTCTCAGCAGGGTCCTAGACAGGGGTCACCAGATCACTCACGGTCACATGGCAGCAAGCGAGGGACGCGAACGCGGTGGAAGGAGGCGCGAAACGAGACTGCCAATCGTCAAGCCACGCAATGTCGTCAAGGAGTGGGGTGGAGGAGACCACAGGAGACGACAAGATAGACGAAGAAACGGGACACGATTGTAGCTCAGACTGAGTCATACAAGGATGGGCCGGAGGGCAGGAGGTGACGCAACTCCCACTTCCCTGGGGAGGAGGGCGAGGCAGGCCAAGCTGGAGTGTGATGAACTACTCCAGCTGACGCTCATGGGAGGACGGCCCAGGAGTGTAGACGGAGTGTGGAGTGACGGCACCGGAGCCCGAGTAGGAGGAGGGCTGAGCCGGCGAAGGTAGCGGAGGTGTCGACGGCTGAGGGTAGTACTGCTACGGGTAGTACTGCTGCGGCGCGGATGTCTGCGGGACAGGCGGAGCTGTCGGAGTGGCAGAGCTGTTGGATGAGGTTGGAGAATCAGGTACAATAGCAGCGACAGCGGCAGAAGCGAGGCGGCGCTCTCGTTGGCGGCGCATGGTGGCAATGACGGACGCCTCTTCCGTCAGGAGAGGGCACGTGTACCACCCGTGCCCGGGCTGGCCATAGTTGTGGCAGACCGAGCCACCACCGCTGGACCCGGTCGATGACTGCTGCTGCTGCTGATGCGGTGGACCCTTGCCTTTCTTGTTCCGACTTTTCTTCTTCTTCCCCGAAGACGATGAGGTAGCTGCAACGGGGGAGGCGACGGCCACGGAGGCAACGGCAGGGGAGGCGAATGCAGGGGATGCAAGGGCCGCCGTGCGGTGGAGCTGGGACACTTGGCAAACTTCCTCAATGCGGAGGAAGAGCTCATATGCCCAGGGCATGAGGGTGCCCTGAGCCTCCATGGTGGATAGGACGTCCTGAGGGTAGTGGACGAAGACATCCGCGTACACGCTGGTGGCGTCGCGCTTGATGGTGAGGAGCGCGGACAGAGGGGGCGAAGCAGATTTGCCAAGTCGACGGAGTTGAACTCCCAGAGCAGACGGATGATCTCAGCGTCACTGGACAGGCGATGGGGCTACAGGATCTGGGATGTCGCCAACGGTGAAGTCGCCGAGGAAGGGCTCCAGGGCAAGGCGGGAAGCTGGTGGGGCGACTGGTACATGGGCACGGACGGCGCGACCAGCGTCATATAGCTGATCGGAATGGGTGGAGTCGTAAGGGAAGGTGTAGTTGGCCCACAGACCCTCACCTTGTGTGAACTGAGGGACGCCTCGCGTGACGATCACACGCCGAGCCCTTGGGATAAACCTCCCACCCTCTACCCCTTGGTGTGTAGGCCAACACTTAAGATGTAGCATGACCCTCTCCTAGCAGCAAGAATGCTGCTAGTGACCGAGGTTCCTGTCGTGCGACTCTCCCGGCGGCGTTTGCACCAAGGTGCGCTGTGGAAGACTTGTAGGATCAAATGGATGTGTGCAAGGCAATGCTTGGAGTACAAGGAGAGTTGGGCAAGGAATGAATCCTTTAGACTTGATAGATCAGTAGAAGGCAATGTACATAGTCTCTGGGTAAGATTGGCATGCCTAGATCAATCCCTAAGTTTCCTTATGTACCAGTCCCTATGAGCGAGCCGAACGCTACTCAGCATCCTGAAGCCCACTATCGAGGAGAACTTATGCAAATAACACATGCATCATGTAGTACGTGCCACGAGTTTTCCAACGCACCAAAGAACGCCTCAATCCATGAAGAAACGGCTAAGTTATGCCCCTTTGAGTGCTCCACGCATGACGGCCGCTGGCAGCACCACCAGCGGGGGTCAGGGCCGCCCGAAGCGCCTTTACTTGCGAATGCAGCTCCAGCCAACATCCCAAAGTGCCCATGGACCCCGATGAACCTTGCCTCATTGGCTAAGCGTCCATCCAGGGGTGCTTTGGCTGTAGTAGGCGATAAAGTCGCTCCGCCTCGTTGGGGTCGAACCGGTGCTCCCGTCCATTTTCCAGACGCGCACCACCCAACTTTGCCTGGCCGTATCTTTCTCGTCCCTGACCCGAATGACCCGATTCTTGGGCCAAACCTGCACGGTTTTTCACGTAAAATACAATGATGGCCTCAAGAAAGGTGTTTGATGCCATCAGGGTGATGAAAACACCGCCTCGACCGGCGGGTCCCGTAACATTACCCCCCCCTCCGAGGCGCGCCGTCCCGGTGCGCTCCAGGCAGACTGGGAAGACGTCACCTGCACCACCACTCCGGCTACAGGGAATCCAGCAGCTGTGTATTCACAGGTATCTGCCACCCTTTGCCAGTCCAGCAATGTGCAGAAAGAGCCTCACGTGCGTCCAACCGGCCACCAACACCGGTGGAGGAGCCATTCATGCAGTTGTAGTTGTTGCGATCCAGCAGCACCTTCATCCACCAAGAACCCCGTTGGCCTTCCAGTGCTTGTCCACCAGTCGCAGCATCCACATTGCAGCATGAGGGGCCGCATGGCCCTCTCTTTGCAGCCAAACCGCTGCTAGTGACCGAGGTTACCGCCATGCAATGCCTCACCCTCACCTTGCCGATGTGGAGAAGTGAGATCCCGTCCCCTTCACGACCACAAGATTGCACAACCAATCCGGTTTCAGACTCCAGGCACGCTGTAACGAGGTGCCCCTTTTTTCTGGCATACTTGAGGCCTCGTCCGAGTATTGGGGGCATGCAGGCCTTTTCCCGATTTTCGGGAATCCAGGTCGCGGTCGAGCTCACCTCCGCTCGACCGCCGATGCGAGGAGGAGGAGGAGCGAGCGCGCGAGCGAGCGCCGGCGTGGAGTTCACGCCGGCGCTAAGGCCCTGTTTTGCGCGAACCCCCACGCGACGTTCCGAACACGCCACGCGGGGGTGGCTTTCCCCCTCTCGACGGGTAGCGTAACGGCGACGCTACCCGCCGAGGGGTCGTTTCGAGGGACGGCCCTGGCAATGGATGCGGTCAACGGCAGCAGTAAAACCGGTAACTGCGACCGTGCAACGGTCGCAGTTTTCCGGTGGCGTGTCCAACAAGGCGACCGCATCCACCGCCGAGAGGCATACGAGAGCAACGAGGCGGCTCGCCAAGAGACAAGATCGACCGTCGGTCTCGACGATCGACGGCCAAGGACTTCTCGCACTAGGCATTAGGTGCAAGTAGAGCACCAGGTTCAGGTGCAAGCAGAGCACCGGGTTTAGGTGCAAGTAGCTTGTTGTAGCAAGCTAGGAAAGCACTAGGCTGGGGCCTGGGCTAGCCAGCCGGACAGTATAAATACCCTGTACTCAGTTCAATCTGATTAACCTGTATATTCCAGCTCTGGCTTCCTCAAATATCCAAGTCTATCTTCCCGCTGCGATTGTGCTCTCCACACACCAAGGCTAAATCTCTAGAGAGCACCCTCTCTCACATCTGGTATCAAAGCCAGAGCCACGCGTTGGGCGGAAGCGCTGCCAGAGCTCGCGAAACTTCAAGGAGCAAAGGCACGGACTACGCCGGACAACGTCGAGGCTGATCGAGAGGGAGATTGCGGGACCAGACTTCGAAGCCAACGCACGAGCCAACCTCTGGAAAATCTTTTACATTTCTAGAGCGTCCACACGGCCTACCGTGCGCGCGCGGGAGACAACGGGTGACTCCCACGCACTTCGAAGACGTCAGATTTTTGTCCCGGACTGCCAAATTGCTGCCGGAAATTTTTTCGATTGCTGTCGAAACAATGCCAATTTTTTTTTAAGGATCTCCAGTGGCTAAAATCTATCTAGAGCCGTGGAGCAGGCCCTGCAGCAGATCGTAGAGCAGCTGGGAGCCCTCAAGCCAGAGAACGAGCGGCTCAATCGGTAGATGGCTGACGTGCGGGACGGGACTGGCGCTGGGCAGGTTGGGGCGGCCCGGTCAAGGAGTCCGCCGAGACCAAAGCCAAAGGCTCCGGAAGCGTTCAATCCCACTGTCAAGGGAGCGACCGTTCGGACCTGGTTGTTCGCAATGAACAGTTACTTTGGGGCTCTGGGTCACCCTCCAGAGGACGATGCTATGCGTGTGTCATTTGCGGTGACACTGCTACGCGGAGCAGCATTGGAGTGGTGGAGGCAGCTGAATATGCTGGCCACTCGAGGTGAAGGTGGGAACGCAGCTGTGCAACATGCCGTGTTGTGGCAGCCAGGCGCGGGGCAAGCTGAAGCTCGCGTGCCGACGACATGGGAGCATTTCGAGGAAGCCATCAGAGATCGATTTGATCTCGTGAACGCCTCCATGGTCGCACACAGCAAGTTGAAGCAGCTGAAGCAGATCGGCTCGGTGCAGGAGTACACACGTCGTTTCTTGCCGTTGTGCTCGGAGATCGACGACATGAGCGAGCCAGAGATGGCGGACAAATACCACGACGGCTTGAAGGCAGAAATTCAGCGCACGCTGGCACTAAGTGGCATCACGGAGTTCCAGGCGATGGTAGCCACTGCTGAGCGCGTCGATGCGCTACGCTACCATCGAGGGGGTTTCCGTGAGAAGCAAGAGAATTTTCAGCGTCGAACACAGCACCAACAAGCTGACCCCATGGAGATCGACGTAGTGCAAGGAAGCCAGTAGCAGAGCAAGCCGCCTGGTGGGAACTGTTGGATCTGCGGGAAGCCTGGGCACCACAAGAAGGATTGTAAGAAGAAGCAACAGGGAAACGGCAACCAGCAGTGAGTGGCGGGTGGCCATCTGTTTGGAAAGCGTTGCCCGCATCAGCAAACACCAGCCCCGAAAGTCCTTCGACAACTAGGGAGCTTCCAAGTGCATTGCTGCGGAGCGAAGGAAGCGAGAGCGTTCCGGGGATCCTCCTGAAAGCCGAAATTTTATCGGCTGGTTCTACGGACGGCGAGGGACGCCAGACTCGCCGGCAAATTAAAGCGTTACTGGATTGCGGCGCGTTGCATTCATTCTTCAGCGACGAGCTTGCAAAGAGGTTGGGGCTTGCACGGCTACCCGGGAAGCCGACTACGGCTAAGTTGGTGTAAGGGGAGCTGGAGTGCGGACTACCTCTGAAGCCTCTGAGGGTCCGTCTGGGCAAGCTGTCGTGCGAGGTGAACTTTTGCACGTGCCCGATGGACACTTACGACGCCATTATGGGGCGTGATTGGCTGCACTGGTGGAATCCTACTGTGGATTGGGTGCGCAGCCAGGTGAAAGTGAAGAAAAGCGGAGAGCAATTCGTTTTGCCGTTGTGGGCAGAGGAGAAGGACTCTAAGGTAGGCAAGGTGCCGCAATTGAGTTACGTGCACCTGAAGTGCTGTCAGCGCAAGGGGGATCAAGTGTACCTTGTGTGGATGCGGTGAAAGGTAGCACCTTAAGGGGTGGAAGTGCTGGCAGCGGAGACAAAGCAACAAGAGGGAGAGTAGCAGAAAGCACCAGCAGCAGAGCTGTCGGAAGGCATCAAGGGAGTGCTGGACAACTACAATGACGTGTTTCCTGTTGAGCTGCCAAAGGGTTTCCCACCGAAGCGGGACATCGACCACAAAACTGATTTGGTTCCGGGATCAACTCCAACGGTACGAGCTGCTTATCGCATGAGCGATAACAAGCTAGCTGAGGTAAAGAAGCAGTTGGAGGAACTAACAGAGCAAGGGTTCATCAAAAGATCGGTGTCACCTTATGCTGCACCGGTCCTCTTTGTGAAAAAAAGACAGGGGAGCTGCGGATGTGCATGGACTATCGCGCACTGAACAACATAACGATCAATAACCGGTACCCGCTGCCAAGGGTCAAGGAGCTGTTTGACCAACTGAGGGGAGCGCAATTCTTCAGCAAGATTGACTTGCGCTCAGGGTACCATCAGATCCGGATTGCGGAGCAGGATGTGGAAAAGACGGCGTTTCGGACGCGGTACGGTCATTTCGAGTACCTCGTGATGCCGTTTGGGTTGACCAACGCTCCTGCAACGTTCATGAGCCTCATGAACAGGATTTTCCACCCTCACTTGGACCAGTCCGTGGTGGTGTTCCTCGACGACATCCTCATCTACTCCCGAGCTTTGGAAGAGCATCAGCAACATCTTCGGCAGGTGCTGGATATTCTTTGGAAAGAGAAATTGTTTGCAAAGCTCTCCAAGTGTGAGTTCGAGAAAAGGGAGGTGGAGTTCCTCGGGCACATCGTCAGTGGCAAGGGTCTCCGCATGGACCCAAAAAAGGTGGAAGCAGTGAAGCAGTGGCCGACACCAAAGTGCATGTGTGACATCCAGGTGTTCCTGGGGTTTGTCAACTACTACCGGAAATTCATCCCCGGGTATGCAGAAAAGGGTGCGCCGCTGACCCAGCTGCTGAGGAAGGATCACCAGTGGGAATGGGGCGATGAGGAGAAGAAGAGCTTTGAGGAGCTCAAGATTTCCATGTGTGACGCTCCGGTCCTGGTGCATCCAGATTCATCCAAGGAGTATGTCATGGTGACGGACGCAAGCAACTATGCCATTGGGGCGGTGCTGATGCAGGATCACGGGAAGGGCCCGCAGCCGATTGCGTACGCGTCTCGCAAGTTGCGAGGTGCAGAGCTG
This sequence comes from Penium margaritaceum, assembly GCA_023375785.1. Taxonomy (NCBI): domain Eukaryota; kingdom Viridiplantae; phylum Streptophyta; class Zygnematophyceae; order Desmidiales; family Peniaceae; genus Penium; species Penium margaritaceum. The sequence goes on along the minus strand of SZWC01010653.1, from coordinate 42,766 downwards.
AACTACGCAATCCATGAAAAGGAGATATTGGCGGTGATCCACGCCTTCAAGCACTGGAGGTGCTACCTCGAGTCGCGACGCTGCGTGGTCTTCGCGGATCACTATGCACTGAAGTACCTGAAGACGTAACCGAACCTCAATCGTCGACAAACTTGCTGGATGGAGTTTCTTGAGGGGAGTTTTGACTACGAGATCCTGTACAAGCCTGGGAAGGTGAACCCGGCAGACCCTCTGTCAAGGAGGCCAGACTTGAGCCTCAATGCCATCTCAGTGCTGATGGGATCTCCAGTCATGCATAGCCTATTCAAGCACGGCTATGGCGTGGACAATGAGTTCACGGGTGGTGCGCTGAAAGACGCCACATGGGATGGAGTGTATTGGCGAAGGGGGCAGGAGCGGAAAATTGTCGTGCCAGACTATGTGCCATTGAAGCAGTTACTGTTGGAGGAGGCGCATGACACCCACTACTCGGGTCATTTCGTCTTCGACAAGACGCTGAAATCCTTGACACGCCAATACTGGTGGTCGTCAATGGCAACTGATTGCAAGAGGTTTGTGAGCAGCTGCAATGTGTGCCAACGCATCAAGGCGCGGAGGACCAAGCCACCAAGGGAGCTGCAACCATTGCCTGTACCAGAGAGGCCATGGACAGACATCTCGCTCGACTTCATTGGCGGGTTGCCTGTGACGCAGCAAGGCAACAACACGGTATTGGTGGTGGTGGATCGGTTTTCCAAGATGGCACATTTCATCGCATGTCCTGAGAGTATCACAGCTGCCGGGACAACTCAACTCCTCCTTAGTCATGTCGTCAAGCTGCATGGAGTGCCACAGTCGGTGGTCTCAGATCGCGATCCACGCTTCACTTCGCGATTCTGGAGAGATCTCATGGAGAAACTGGGCACGCGGGTTCAACTGACCACGGCATACCACCCACAGAGCGATGGGCAAACAGAGCGCATGAACCAGACATTGGAGCAGCTGTTGCGGAGCATGGTCCCACCGGATGGAGACGGTTGGGAGAAGAAGCTCAGAGTGGCAGAGTTTGCCTACAACTCAGCGGTGTCAGCATCAACAGGAAAGTCACCGTTTGAGGTGGTCTATGGCCACCAGCCACTGAGCCCAGCCGCCCTTGCTACGGTAACATCTCTTCCGGCTGTGCAGTAGATTGCTAAAGGATTTGCCACCACTTGGGACGTGGTGTGGCAACGACTGTGGAAGGCACAAAAGCAGTAGAAGCGCCAGGCTGATAAGCATCGCTCTGCGGAGGAGTTCCAAGTGGGAGATTAGGTGATGCTGAACTCTGCTAACCTGCAGCTGATGGGAGTTGGGAGTCCCAAGTTGAAACCGCGATGGGTGGGTCCGTTCCGCATTCTAGAGAAGCGATCGGCCGTTTCATACAAGCTGGAGCTGCCAGCTCACTTCACCATCCATCCGGTGTTCCACATCTCCCTGCTTCGTGCCTATCGCGACCCCAACACCTTCTTCCAGGGTCGCGGGACAGCTCCACCTCCTACTGTCCAGGTTGAAGGAAGTGAGGAGTTTGAGGTGGAGAAGATCCTGGCGTACCGCCAGAGGAGACGACGGCGTGAGTTTCTGGTGCAGTGGAAGGGGTACCCGGCAGAGCATAACTCTTGGGAGCCAGAGGCCAACTTCCATGTCGGGGGTACCGACACTGTTCTCCAAGAGTATCTCAGGCGCGCCAGGACGTCACGCCTCCGACGGGGGGGGTGAATGTAACGAGGTGCCCCTTTTTTCTGGCATACTCGGGGCCTCGTCCGAGTATTGGGGGCATGCAGGCCTTTTCCCGATTCTCGGGAATCCAGGTCGAGGTCGAGCTCACCTTCGCTCGACCGCCGATGCGAGGAGGAGGAGGAGCGAGCGCGCGAGCGAGCGCCGGCGTGGAGTTCACGCCAGCGCTAAGGCCCTGTTTCGTGCAAACCCCCCCCGCGCGGCGTTCCGAACACCCCACGCGGGGGTGGCTTCCCCCCTCTCGACGGGTAGCGTAACGGCGACGCTACCCGCCGAGGGGTCGTTTCGACGGACGGCCCCGGCAATGGATGCGGTCAACGGCAGCAGTAAAACCGGTGACTGCAACCGTGTAACGGTCGCAGTTTTCCGGTGGCGTGTCCAACAAGGCGACCGTATCCACCGCCGAGAGGCATACGGGAGCAACGAGGCGGCTCGCCGAGAGACAAGATCGACCGTCGGTCTCCACGATCGACAGCCGGGGACTTCTCGCACTAGGCATTAGGTGCAAGTAGAGCACCAGGTTCAGGTGCAAGCAGAGCACCGGGTTTAGGTGCAAGTAGCTTGTTGTAGCAAGCTAGGAAAGCAGTAGGCTGAGGCCTGGGCTAGCCAGCCGGACAGTATAAATACCCTGTACTCAGTTCAATCTGATTAACCTGTATTTTCCAGCTCTGGCTTCCTAAAATCTCCAAGTCTATCTTTCCGCTGCGACTGTGCTCTCCACACACCAAGGCTAAATCTCCAGAGAGCACCCTCCCTCACACACGCAACCAGTTCCGGTCGATGAAGAAGATGTAGTCATCCATTGAGCACATATGAAGAACACATCGCACGTAATATTGCCCACATGGATAGGTTACTTGACATGAGGTCTGATGCACGCCACCAATATGGACATCCGCTGCACCGCCGACGCCCCCTCCAAGGTGCAATGCCAGCCCCCTCCTTACGGTCAAGTTGTCGTAGAAGCTGTAACCCGCGCCGCCAACCAGCATTCCGCACAGCTTCCTCCGACCCTTGGAACCCCAAAACCGGAATCCCAAGGACCAGCCCTAGGAAAACCCCTAGAACTGCCAGGCCCTCCTTCAGCTCCATGAGCAAACAAACAGCACCATAGTAGGCGAAAGCCGTTCTGGACTGGTGCTCAATTTGTGGATGAAGGATGTACAGCAGTGAGAAACCTTTCCCTCACTGCTGTTGCCCAATGCCCTGCTTCGCCTTGCGCTTGGGGCACTCCTTCCTGCGGTGACCCTCCTCACCGTAACACCAACACTTGGCCCTCGGTCCTTGTTGCTTGTCCAAGCCTCGTTGCTCCCCTCGGATCACATCCACTTCCATGGGCACAGCCTGATCTGGCTGCTCCACCCAAGATTGTGGTGCAAATCTTCACCGGCTTGCATTGTAGTCGACCGCGTCGAAGCGTTCCGCTGCCGAAACCAGCTCTGCAAAGGTCCGCAACCCGAGCCCCGCGAGTCCTCGTTGGACGTGCGGCTTCAGGCCATCATGGTAGCGATCGTACGCCTCCGCGTCTGAGAGGTCGTCAATCTGCGCCGCCAAGGCCATGAAGCGTGTAGTGTAGTCCTGGACCGATCCGCCTTGCTTGACGTGCTTGATCTTATCACATGCGACCCGGCTGCCGTTTGGGAGGTCGAAACGTGCCTGGAGCATCGTCTCGAACTGCTCCCACGTCTCTGGCTTCTCCGTCAACGCCCGCGCACCAAGCTGCACTTCCTGCCCCAGCGGTAGACTTAATAGTGGCTGAAGCTGTGCACCGGCCCCCAGCCCGTCCGGCAACCCAGCGGCGTTCCGCCGGCACAATGCCGACCACCACTCCAGCGCCATTCCCCGGAGTAGCATAGGAACATACTCTAGTCTCGTGGCATCTTCTCCCACGGGAACGCCCAACGTCGGGAAGTACGAGTTCACCGTGAAGAGCCACTCATGCGCACTGCCCTTGCCGGTGTAGAACTCTGGCTCCTTCGGCTTGGGCCACCAAAAAGCAGGTGCGGATGCCAATGCAACACCCCCCAACACAGTGCTCCCTTGGCCAACGTACCTTGCCTCAACCTCCGCGCGCAGCTGCTGGTTCTCTTGACGCAACTCGTCAAGAGCACGCCGGATCTCCTCCATGAGGTAGGCCTGGTCGTATGCCACTGCCGCCATGGTTCCGGTTGTGACGAAAACATTCTGGCCGGACGCAGTTGTGGCAGATCTGTTGCCTCCCTTGGGTCCGCGCAAAACCGAGCGAACGTCCACGCGCTCTAATACCAAATGTGAACCGAGGGGCACCCGGCGTGACATTCACACGCCGAGCCCTTGGGATAAACCTCCCACCCTTGACCCCTTGGTGTGTAGGCCAACTCTTGAGATGTAGCACGACCCTCTCCTAGCAACAAGACCGCTGCTAGTGACCGAGGTTCCCGTCGTGCGACTCTCCCGACGGCGTTTGCACCAAGGTATGCTGCGGAAGACTTGTAGGATCGAATGGACATGTGCAAGGCAATGCTTGGAGCACAAGGGGATTTGGGCAAGGAATGAATCCTTTAGACTTGATAGATCAGTACAGGGCAATGTACATAGTCTCTGGGTAAGATTGGCATGCCTAGATCAATCCCTACCAGCCCCTATGAGCCAGCTGAAAGCTACTCAGCATCCCGAAGCCCACTATCAAGGTGCACTCATGGAAATAACACATGAATCATGTAGTACGCGCCACGAGCTTTCCAACGCACCAAAGAACGCCTCAATCCGTGAAGAAAATGCTAAGTGATGGCCGTTTGAGTGCTCCACGCGTGACGGCCGCTGGCAGTACCACCAGCGGGGGTCACGGCCCCCCGAAGCGCCTTTGCTTGCGAATGCAGCTCCAGCCGCCATCCCGAAGCGCCCATGGACCCCAATGAACCTTGCCTCATTGGCTAAGCATCCATCCAGGGGCGCTTTGGCTGTAGTAGGCGAGAAAGTCGCTCCGCCTCGTTGGGGTCGAACCGGTGCTCCCGTCCATTTTCCGGACGCGCACCACCCAACTTTGCCTGGCCGTATCTTTCTCGTCCCTGACCCGAATGACCCGGTTCTTGGGCCGAACCTGTACGGTTTTTCACGTAGAATGCAATCATGGCCTCAAACAAGGTATTTTATACCATCAGGGTGATGAAAACACCGCCTCGACCGGCGGGTCCCGTAACACCCTGCGCCCAGATCCGGAAGCTGAGCTCCCAGCTCCGGAACTGCTCGTCGGCCTGAAGCGGCGGCGGCGGTGTCTCAAAGTCCTTCTGCCTGCGGCCGGCACCCAGAGTGGGGCCAAGGACTCAGGTCACTGTCTGTCGTTGACACTGAGTCTGCTGCTGTACCAGGTAGTACATGGCAGTGGACACAACGGGGCTAGCGTGCCCTGGAGGGATGAACGATGGCAGCACACTGGTGGCGGTTTGGGAGGCGACTGGCTGTAGCGCTGCTAGCTACTGCGTCAAGGCGGCGAGCAGTTGCTGAAGAGTAGCAAGAGGATCAGGGTTGCCGCCAACGTTACCAGTGGGCTGCTGCTACTGCAACTGCTGTTGTAGGGGCGGCGGCTGCTGCTACTGTAGCGGCGGCGGCTGCTGCTGCTGAGGCGGTAGCGGCTGCTGCTGTTGCGGCCGCGGCGGCTACTATTGCTGCAGCGGCGGCGGGCGCTGGTGTTGCTGCTTCTGCTGCTGCAGTCGCTGCAAGAAAGGAGGGGTAGGGGTTCCCCCAACAGAGGAGGACCCCTTCTCGCCGGGACTCCCAGCCATGACTTAGTGTCCCTTGTGTTTTTTTCTTCTTCTTGTCTTAGTGTTGCTGATGGCAGCACGAGGTTGGGGAGGTGGGGATTCTACCCACCCCTTTGGCCTTCCCCCTTTCCCTTTGCCCCCCCCTTTTTTTGTGTTGATGACATCAGCAGAGGGGTGCTGACGTCAGTAGTGGGGTGCTGACATCAGCAGCGGCGGTTGTTGGGACCGTCGTTGCTGCTGTTACTGTTGATGCTGCTACAGCCGCTCCTGCTGTTGCTCCTGTTGCTGCTGCTGCTACTCCTACTGCTGATTGCTGCTGTTGCTACTGCTGCTGCTACTGTTGCTGCTGCTTCAGCTGCTACTACTATTGCTGCTGCTGCTGCTACTGCTGCTACAGCTGTTGCGACTGCTGCTACTGTTTGCTGCTGCTGCTGCTGCTACTGCTGCTACAACTGCTGCTGTTGTTGCTATTGTTGCTGCAGTTCCAGCTGCATCTGCTGTTGCTGCGAGCTGCTGCGCCTCCAGTGGCTGCTGTAGCTTGCTACTGCTACTACGTGCTGCTACAGCTACTGCTCGCTGCATCAGCTGCTCGCTGCTGCGGCGAGATGCTGCAAGGAGGTGCGGGGGTGGGGGGTTTTTTTTGTTGCCCCATTTTTTTGTTTTTTTTTCTCTTGTCACAACGGGCAGCTGCCCGCTGTCTACTGCGAGCAGCGGGCTACTACTCGCCTGGCAGCAGCGAGCTGCTGCTCACTGGCAGCAGCGAGCTACTGCTCACTGGTAGCAGCGGGCTGCTGCTCGCTACTCGCTCGCTACGAGCAGCAAGCAGCAGCAGCTGCGGCTGGCAACTGCCAGTTGTTTCTCGCTACTGCTGCAGCTCGCTGCAGCAGCTGCTACAGCCCGCTGCTGGTGCTGCTGCATGCTGCGGCTGCTGCGTGCTGCCGCTGCTGCCTGCTGCCGCTGCGGGCTGCTGCTGCGAGCTGCTACTGCGCGCTGCTGCTGTTGCTGCGCACTGCTGCTGCTGCTGTTGCAGGCTGCTACGAGCTTCTACTTCTGCCTGCTGCTGTTGGTGGTGCCAGTCACTACACCTGGGTGACGTTGCCGCTTGCGTCGTCGCCCTCAGACGTCAGACGCCGCCTGCCGCTCACCTCTTCGCGTCACGCGTGGGGGTCAGTGCTGCCGAAAAAAAATCGGCAGCATTTCCCCTGGTCCAGTGGCCATGGGAAAAAATGTGACGCCGCCACCAGGCGGGTCAATGCTTCCGGAAAAAATCCGGCAGCATTTCCCATGCACTGGCGCGTATGGGGATCTGCCGGTGTTGTCTGGCACTTGTTCGCCAGTCTTCTTACATGCTGTTACGCTCTGGCTCTGATACCAAAATGGAAAACCTAGGCAGCAGGTTGGGGCAGCTGCGTTGTTGATGCAGCGTGTGGGCTTCCACGCTCGTTGCTTAAGTCAACTGCCCCCTCAGTCTGCTGCTCTAGAGTCTAAGTCTGGAAGCTCTGGGTTTGTTACTCAGAAACGCGCGCGCCAGAGTTAGCGCCAGAAAGCAGCTGAAAACTGAAAATAACTGGTTAGGAATGAAGAATGAGCAACAATGGGAGACCCCTCTAAGTTCTAGCTCCCCCCCACTAGTGTAGAAGTTGTTACTCAGCTAACCAGCCAATATGAAAATAGCTGTGGACCTATTTTCTGGGGCGAAATGGCTGATACATCCGCGCAAGCGTCAACAAAAGCCTGAGATATCCGGTAGCGGGGCCCAATAGGTTCCCTTTCAACGCATGGGGTGTTTCGGACCCCCCACCCAAAAACATCGCAAACCTTTGGGAGAAAAGTCGCAAACCCCTCAATAGAGGGGTTTGTGATTTTTCTCTCATGTTGACGACGTCAGCATGTTGTCGCTGGATGGCATGCGGCGTCAACATAGCGCGTACATTCGGATATAGCTTATTTTTTTGCGTGCTCGCTGGATATAGCATTGATAAAGAAGCGAAAAGTTCCGAAATCGGATATGGCATGGTTAATGTGCGAAACGTGGACATGGCGATAGATATCGAGAATTCTGTGGGTGTATGGTCACTCCCTCGTATTTTCTGGCTGGCAGGGTTTTCTCGGTTAGCCCTGCCAGACGCCCGACAGCCCAAAACCCGGGCGTCGTCCGTTTTGCCTGAAAACTGGACCATACCATAATACCAACGCTGCGAACGCAGTCGTGCGGTCAGAATCAGCTAGAAAAAAAGTAGCAAACAGTTATGGCTGCCCGAACCCAGGCAGTGCCTACGGTGGTCCGAGATGCCGAACAGGGCCATACAGCATGCAACAAGGACCCTAGGCAGAGCATGACGATGCGGATGCGACGGGACGCGCTTGACGCATGCAGACAGCAATTGCGGTGGCAGTGACCGCCGGTAGCACGACCGTCGAGGAGGCCTGCCGATGGAGTTGAGCACGTCGCCGGAGAGAGGAGGTTCCAGCAAACTACGAGTAGACCTC
>SZWC01010652.1:88106-98307 GCA_023375785.1 Penium margaritaceum | reverse complement strand
GTGGTCATAAACACAGTGGCCAGAAACAGAGTCGTCAGAAACACAATGGTCAGAAACACAGCGGTCAGAAACACAGTGGTCAGAAACACTCTCGTCAGAATCACAGTGGTCAGACACGCAGTGGTCACAAACAGAGTGGTCAGCAACACAGTGGTCAGAAACACAGTGGTCAGAAACACAGTGGTCAGAAACACACTGGTCAGAAACACAGTGGTCAAAAACACACTGGTCAGAAACACACTCGTCAGAAACACACTGGTCACAAACATACTGGTCATAAACACAGTGCTCATAAACACAGTGGTCAGAAGCACAGTTGTCAGAATCACAGTGGTCAGAAACACAGTGGTCACAAATACAGTGGTCAGAAACACAGTGGTCATAAACACAGTGATCAGAAACACAATGGTCAGAAATGCCCTGGTCAGAAACACACTGCTTATAAACACAGTGGTCAGAAACACAATGGTGAGAGACACTGGGGACAGAAACACAGTGGTCAGAAACACAGTGGTCAGAAACACAGTGGTCTGAAACACAGTGCCCAAAAACACAGTGGTCAGAAACACAGCGGTCAGAAACTCAGTGGTCAGAAACACAGTGGTCAAAAACACACTGGTAAGAAACACACTGGTCAGAAACACTGTGGTCAGACACACACTGGTCAGAAACACAGTTGTCATAAACAAAGTGGTCAGAAACAGACTGGTCAGAGGCACAGTGGTCAGCATTATAGTGGTCAGAGATACACTGGTCAGAAACACAGTGGTCGGAAACACAGTGGTCAGATACACACTGGTCGGAAACACAGTTGTCAGAAACACATTGGTCAGATACATAATGGTCAAAACGAGAGTGGTCAGAAACAGTGGTCAAAAACACAGTGGTCAAAAACACAGTGGTCAGAAACACGGTGGTCAGAAACACACTTGTCAGAAACACAATGGTCAGAAACACAGTGGTCAGAAACACAGTGGTCACAAAGAGAGTGGTCAGAAACACACTGGTCAGAAACACACTGGTCAGAATCACACTGGTCAGAAACACAGTGGTCAGAAATACAGTGGTCAGAAACACAGTGGTCATAAATACACTGGTCAGAAACACACTGGTCAGAATCACACTGGTCAGAAACACAGTGGTCAGAAATACAGTGGTCAGAAACACAGTGGTCATAAATACACTGGTCAGAAACACACTGGTCAGAATCACACTGGTCAGAAACACAGTGGTCAGAAATACAGTGGTCAGAAACACAGTGGTCATAAATACACTGGTCAGAAACACACTGGTCAGAATCACACTGGTCAGAAACACAGTGGTCAGAAATACAGTGGTCAGAAACACAGTGGTCATAAATACACTGGTCAGAAACACACTGGTCAGAATCACACTGGTCAGAAACACAGTGGTCAGAAATACAGTGGTCAGAAACACAGTGGTCATAAATACACTGGTCAGAAACACACTGGTCAGAATCACACTGGTCAGAAACACAGTGGTCAGAAATACAGTGGTCAGAAACACAGTGGTCATAAATACACTGGTCAGAAACACACTGGTCAGAATCACACTGGTCAGAAACACAGTGGTCAGAAATACAGTGGTCAGAAACACAGTGGTCATAAATACACTGGTCAGAAACACACTGGTCAGAATCACACTGGTCAGAAACACAGTGGTCAGAAATACAGTGGTCAGAAACACAGTGGTCATAAATACACTGGTCAGAAACACACTGGTCAGAATCACACTGGTCAGAAACACAGTGGTCAGAAATACAGTGGTCAGAAACACAGTGGTCATAAATACACTGGTCAGAAACACACTGGTCAGAATCACACTGGTCAGAAACACAGTGGTCAGAAATACAGTGGTCAGAAACACAGTGGTCATAAATACACTGGTCAGAAACACACTGGTCAGAATCACACTGGTCAGAAACACAGTGGTCAGAAATACAGTGGTCAGAAACACAGTGGTCATAAATACACTGGTCAGAAACACACTGGTCAGAATCACACTGGTCAGAAACACAGTGGTCAGAAATACAGTGGTCAGAAACACAGTGGTCATAAATACACTGGTCAGAAACACACTGGTCAGAATCACACTGGTCAGAAACACAGTGGTCAGAAATACAGTGGTCAGAAACACAGTGGTCATAAATACACTGGTCAGAAACACACTGGTCAGAATCACACTGGTCAGAAACACAGTGGTCAGAAATACAGTGGTCAGAAACACAGTGGTCATAAATACACTGGTCAGAAACACACTGGTCAGAATCACACTGGTCAGAAACACAGTGGTCAGAAATACAGTGGTCAGAAACACAGTGGTCATAAATACACTGGTCAGAAACACACTGGTCAGAATCACACTGGTCAGAAACACAGTGGTCAGAAATACAGTGGTCAGAAACACAGTGGTCATAAATACACTGGTCAGAAACACACTGGTCAGAATCACACTGGTCAGAAACACAGTGGTCAGAAATACAGTGGTCAGAAACACAGTGGTCATAAATACACTGGTCAGAAACACACTGGTCAGAATCACACTGGTCAGAAACACAGTGGTCAGAAATACAGTGGTCAGAAACACAGTGGTCATAAATACACTGGTCAGAAACACACTGGTCAGAATCACACTGGTCAGAAACACAGTGGTCAGAAATACAGTGGTCAGAAACACAGTGGTCATAAATACACTGGTCAGAAACACACTGGTCAGAAACACACTGGTCAGAATCACACTGGTCAGAAACACAGTGGTCAAAAACACAGTGGTCAGAAACACACTGGTCAGAAACACAGTGGTCAGAATTACAGTGGTAAGAAACATAGTGGTGAGAAACAGTGGTCAGAAACACACTGGTCAGGAACACAGTGGTCAGAGACACAATGGCCAGAAACACATTGGTCAGAAACACAGTGCTCAGAAACACACTAGTCAGAAACACAGTGGTCAGAAACACAGTGGTCAGAAACACAGTGGTCAGAAACACACTGGTCAGAAACTCAGTGGTCAGAAACACAGTGGTCAAAAACACAATGGTCAGAAACACACCGGTAAGAATCACAGTGGTCAGAAACACAGTGGTCAGAAACACAGTAGTCAGAAACACATTGGTCAGAAACACAGTGGTCAGAAACACACTAGTCAGAAACACAGTGGTCAGAAACACAGTGGTCTGAAACACAGTGCCCAAAAACACAGTGGTCAGAAACACAGCGGTCAGAAACTCAGTGGTCAGAAACACAGTGGTCAAAAACACAATGGTCAGAAACACACCGGTAAGAATCACAGTGGTCAGAAACACAGTGGTCAGAAACACAGTAGTCAGAAACACATTGGTCAGAAACACAGTGGTCAGAAACACACTAGTCAGAAACACAGTGGTCAGAAACACAGTGGTCTGAAACACAGTGCCCAAAAACACAGTGGTCAGAAACACAGCGGTCAGAAACTCAGTGGTCAGAAACACAGTGGTCAAAAACACAATGGTCAGAAACACACCGGTAAGAATCACAGTGGTCAGAAACACAGTGGTCAGAAACACAGTAGTCAGAAACACATTGGTCAGAAACACAGTGGTCAGAAACACACTAGTCAGAAACACAGTGGTCAGAAACACAGTGGTCTGAAACACAGTGCCCAAAAACACAGTGGTCAGAAACACAGCGGTCAGAAACTCAGTGGTCAGAAACACAGTGGTCAAAAACACAATGGTCAGAAACACACCGGTAAGAATCACAGTGGTCAGAAACACAGTGGTCAGAAACACAGTAGTCAGAAACACATTGGTCAGAAACACAGTGGTCAGAAACACACTAGTCAGAAACACAGTGGTCAGAAACACAGTGGTCTGAAACACAGTGCCCAAAAACACAGTGGTCAGAAACACAGCGGTCAGAAACTCAGTGGTCAGAAACACAGTGGTCAAAAACACAATGGTCAGAAACACACCGGTAAGAATCACAGTGGTCAGAAACACAGTGGTCAGAAACACAGTAGTCAGAAACACATTGGTCAGAAACACAGTGGTCAGAAACACACTAGTCAGAAACACAGTGGTCAGAAACACAGTGGTCTGAAACACAGTGCCCAAAAACACAGTGGTCAGAAACACAGCGGTCAGAAACTCAGTGGTCAGAAACACAGTGGTCAAAAACACAATGGTCAGAAACACACCGGTAAGAATCACAGTGGTCAGAAACACAGTGGTCAGAAACACAGTAGTCAGAAACACATTGGTCAGAAACACAGTGGTCAGAAACACACTAGTCAGAAACACAGTGGTCAGAAACACAGTGGTCTGAAACACAGTGCCCAAAAACACAGTGGTCAGAAACACAGCGGTCAGAAACTCAGTGGTCAGAAACACAGTGGTCAAAAACACAATGGTCAGAAACACACCGGTAAGAATCACAGTGGTCAGAAACACAGTGGTCAGAAACACAGTAGTCAGAAACACATTGGTCAGAAACACAGTGGTCAGAAACACACTAGTCAGAAACACAGTGGTCAGAAACACAGTGGTCTGAAACACAGTGCCCAAAAACACAGTGGTCAGAAACACAGCGGTCAGAAACTCAGTGGTCAGAAACACAGTGGTCAAAAACACAATGGTCAGAAACACACCGGTAAGAATCACAGTGGTCAGAAACACAGTGGTCAGAAACACAGTAGTCAGAAACACATTGGTCAGAAACACAGTGGTCAGAAACACACTAGTCAGAAACACAGTGGTCAGAAACACAGTGGTCTGAAACACAGTGCCCAAAAACACAGTGGTCAGAAACACAGCGGTCAGAAACTCAGTGGTCAGAAACACAGTGGTCAAAAACACAATGGTCAGAAACACACCGGTAAGAATCACAGTGGTCAGAAACACAGTGGTCAGAAACACAGTAGTCAGAAACACATTGGTCAGAAACACAGTGGTCAGAAACACACTAGTCAGAAACACAGTGGTCAGAAACACAGTGGTCTGAAACACAGTGCCCAAAAACACAGTGGTCAGAAACACAGCGGTCAGAAACTCAGTGGTCAGAAACACAGTGGTCAAAAACACAATGGTCAGAAACACACCGGTAAGAATCACAGTGGTCAGAAACACAGTGGTCAGAAACACAGTAGTCAGAAACACATTGGTCAGAAACACAGTGGTCAGAAACACACTAGTCAGAAACACAGTGGTCAGAAACACAGTGGTCTGAAACACAGTGCCCAAAAACACAGTGGTCAGAAACACAGCGGTCAGAAACTCAGTGGTCAGAAACACAGTGGTCAAAAACACAATGGTCAGAAACACACCGGTAAGAATCACAGTGGTCAGAAACACAGTGGTCAGAAACACAGTAGTCAGAAACACATTGGTCAGAAACACAGTGGTCAGAAACACACTAGTCAGAAACACAGTGGTCAGAAACACAGTGGTCTGAAACACAGTGCCCAAAAACACAGTGGTCAGAAACACAGCGGTCAGAAACTCAGTGGTCAGAAACACAGTGGTCAAAAACACAATGGTCAGAAACACACCGGTAAGAATCACAGTGGTCAGAAACACAGTGGTCAGAAACACAGTAGTCAGAAACACATTGGTCAGAAACACAGTGGTCAGAAACACACTAGTCAGAAACACAGTGGTCAGAAACACAGTGGTCTGAAACACAGTGCCCAAAAACACAGTGGTCAGAAACACAGCGGTCAGAAACTCAGTGGTCAGAAACACAGTGGTCAAAAACACAATGGTCAGAAACACACCGGTAAGAATCACAGTGGTCAGAAACACAGTGGTCAGAAACACAGTAGTCAGAAACACATTGGTCAGAAACACAGTGGTCAGAAACACACTAGTCAGAAACACAGTGGTCAGAAACACAGTGGTCTGAAACACAGTGCCCAAAAACACAGTGGTCAGAAACACAGCGGTCAGAAACTCAGTGGTCAGAAACACAGTGGTCAAAAACACAATGGTCAGAAACACACCGGTAAGAATCACAGTGGTCAGAAACACAGTGGTCAGAAACACAGTAGTCAGAAACACATTGGTCAGAAACACAGTGGTCAGAAACACACTAGTCAGAAACACAGTGGTCAGAAACACAGTGGTCTGAAACACAGTGCCCAAAAACACAGTGGTCAGAAACACAGCGGTCAGAAACTCAGTGGTCAGAAACACAGTGGTCAAAAACACAATGGTCAGAAACACACCGGTAAGAATCACAGTGGTCAGAAACACAGTGGTCAGAAACACAGTAGTCAGAAACACATTGGTCAGAAACACAGTGGTCAGAAACACACTAGTCAGAAACACAGTGGTCAGAAACACAGTGGTCTGAAACACAGTGCCCAAAAACACAGTGGTCAGAAACACAGCGGTCAGAAACTCAGTGGTCAGAAACACAGTGGTCAAAAACACAATGGTCAGAAACACACCGGTAAGAATCACAGTGGTCAGAAACACAGTGGTCAGAAACACAGTAGTCAGAAACACATTGGTCAGAAACACAGTGGTCAGAAACACACTAGTCAGAAACACAGTGGTCAGAAACACAGTGGTCTGAAACACAGTGCCCAAAAACACAGTGGTCAGAAACACAGCGGTCAGAAACTCAGTGGTCAGAAACACAGTGGTCAAAAACACAATGGTCAGAAACACACCGGTAAGAATCACAGTGGTCAGAAACACAGTGGTCAGAAACACAGTAGTCAGAAACACATTGGTCAGAAACACAGTGGTCAGAAACACACTAGTCAGAAACACAGTGGTCAGAAACACAGTGGTCTGAAACACAGTGCCCAAAAACACAGTGGTCAGAAACACAGCGGTCAGAAACTCAGTGGTCAGAAACACAGTGGTCAAAAACACAATGGTCAGAAACACACCGGTAAGAATCACAGTGGTCAGAAACACAGTGGTCAGAAACACAGTAGTCAGAAACACATTGGTCAGAAACACAGTGGTCAGAAACACACTAGTCAGAAACACAGTGGTCAGAAACACAGTGGTCTGAAACACAGTGCCCAAAAACACAGTGGTCAGAAACACAGCGGTCAGAAACTCAGTGGTCAGAAACACAGTGGTCAAAAACACAATGGTCAGAAACACACCGGTAAGAATCACAGTGGTCAGAAACACAGTGGTCAGAAACACAGTAGTCAGAAACACATTGGTCAGAAACACAGTGGTCAGAAACACACTAGTCAGAAACACAGTGGTCAGAAACACAGTGGTCTGAAACACAGTGCCCAAAAACACAGTGGTCAGAAACACAGCGGTCAGAAACTCAGTGGTCAGAAACACAGTGGTCAGAAACACACCGGTCAGAAACACAGTGGTCAGAATTACACTGGTAAGAAACACAGTGGTGAGAAACAGTGGTCAGAAACACACTGGTCAGGAACACAGTGGTCAGAAACACATTGGTCAGAAACACATTGGTCAGAAACACAGTGCTCAGAAACACACTAGTCAGAAACACAGTGGTCAGAAACACAGTGGTCAGAAACACAGTGGTCAGAAACACACTGGTCCAAACACGCTGGTCAGAAACACACTGGTCAGAAACACAGTGGTCATAAACACACTGGTTAAAAACACACTGGTCAGTGACACACCGGTCAGAAGCACAGTGATCAGACAGACACTAGTCAGAAACAGAGTGGTTAGAGACACAGTGGTCAGAAACACATTGGTCAAAAACACAGTGGTAAAAAACACACTGGTCCGAACACACTGGTCATAAAAACAGTGGTCAGCAACCCTGTGGTCAGGAACACAATGGTCAGAAACACAGTGGTCAGAAACACATTGGTCAGACACACAGTGGTCAGAAACACAGTGGTCAGAAACACAGTGGTCTAAAATACGGTGGTCATAAACACAGTGCTTAGAAACAAAGTTGTCAAAAACACAGTGGTCAGAAACACGGTGGTCATAAACACAGGGTCATAAACACAGTCGTCAAAAACACACTGGTCAGAAACACAGTGGTGTGAAACACATTGGTCAGAAACGCAGTGGTCAGAAACACACAAGTCAGAAACACACTAGTCATTAACACAGTGGTCAGAAATATAGTAGTCAAAAACCCACTGGTCAGAAACACAGTGGTCAGAAATACACTGGTCAGAAACACAGTGGTCAGAAACACAGTGGTGAGAACACACTGCGCAGGCACACACTGGTCAGAAACACAGTGGTCACAAACACAGTGGTTTGAAACACAGTGGTCACAAACACACTGGTCAGCATTACATTGGTCAGAAACACACTGGTCAGAAACACAGTGGTGGGAAACACAGTGGTCAGAAACACACTGGTCGGGAACACAGTGGTCAGAAACACACTGGTCAGATACACACTGGTCAGAACCAAAGTGGTCAGAAACAGTGGTCACACACAATGGTCAGAAACACAGTGGTCAGAAACACAGTGGTGAGAACACACTGCGCAGGCACACACTGGTCAGAAACACAGTGGTCACAAACACAGTGGTCAGAAACACAGTAGTCAGAGACACATTGGTCAGAAACACAGTGGTCATAAACACATTGGTCAGAAACACAGTTGTCAGAAACACAATGGTCGGAAACACAGTGGTCAAAAACACACTGGTCCGAAACACACTGGTCAGAAACACAGTGGTCGGAAACACAGTCGTCAGAAACACACTGGTTTGAAACACAGTGGTCAGAAACACATTGGTCAGGTACACACTGGTCAAAACCACAGTGGTGAGAAACAGTGGTCAGAAACACAGTGGTCAGAAGCACAGTGGTCAAAAACACGCTGGTCAGAAACACACTTGTCAGAAACACAATGGTCAGAAACACAGTGGTCAAGAACACAGTGGTCAGAAACACAGTGGTCAGAAACACAGTGGTCAGAAACACAGTGGTCAGANGAAACTCTGTGGTCAGAAACACATTGGTCAGATACACACTGTTCAAAACTGCAGCGGTCATAAACAGTGGTCAGAAACATAGTGGTCAGAAACACAGTGGTCAAAAACACGGTGGTTATAAACACACTTGTCAGAAACACAATGGTCAGAAACACAGTGGTCAGAAACAGACTGGTCAGAAACACAGGGGACAGAAACTCAGTGGTCAGAAACACAGTGGTCAGAAACACACTGGTCAGAAACACAGTGATCAGAAACACACTGGTAAAAAACACACTGGTCAGAAACACAATGGTCAGAAACACTGTGGTCAGACACACACTGGTGCGAAACACTGTTGTCAGAAACAAAGTGGTCAGAAACACAGTGGTCAGAGACACAGTGGTCAGAAACACAGTGGTCAGAAACACACTGGTCAGAAACACAGTGGTCAGAATTACACTGGTAAGAAACATAGTGGTCAGAAACAAGGGTCAGAAACACATTGGTCGGGAACACAGTGGTCAGAAACACACTGGTCAAAAACATATTGGTCAGAAACACAGTGCTCAGAAACACACTAGTCAGAAACACAGTGGTCAGAAACACAGTGGTCAGAAACACAGTGGTCAGAAACACACTGGTCAGAAACACACTGGTCAGAAACACAGTGTTCAGGAACACACTGGTCAGAAACACAGTGGTCAGAAACACAGTGTACATAAACACACTGGTCAGAAACACAAGGCATAAGAGGCACAAGACACAAGGCACAAGGGACAAGGCACAAGGCACAAATCACAAGGCACAAGGCACAGGGCACAACGCACAAGGCACAAGGCACAAGGCACAAGGCACAAGGCACAAGGCACAAGGCACAAGGCACAAGGCTCAAGGCACAAGGCACAAGGCACAAGGCATAAGGGACAAGGCACAAGGCACAAAGCACAAGAGGTACAAGAGGCACAAGGCACAAGGCACAAGGCACAAGGCACAAGGCACAAGGCACAAGGCACAAGGCACAAGGCACAAGGCAGGAGGCACAAGACACAATGCACAATGCACAGTGCTCGGAAACACAGTGGTCAGAAACACAATGGTCAGAAACACAGTGGTCAGAAACACAGTGGTCAGAAGCACGGTGGTCAGAAACACACTGGTCAGAAACACAGTGGTCAGAAACACAGTGGTCAAAAACCCAGTGGTCGGACACACTCTGGTCCGAAACACAGTGGTCAGAACCACGCTGGTCGAAAACACAGTGGTCAGAAACACGGTGGTCAGAAACACAGTGGTCAGAAACA
>SZWC01010652.1:29514-44686 GCA_023375785.1 Penium margaritaceum | reverse complement strand
ACACACTGGTCAGAAACACAGTGGTCAGAAACACATTGGTCAAAAACCGTGGTCACAAACTCACTGGCCATAAACACACTGGTCAGAAACACACTCATCAGAAACACACAGGTCAGAGACACACTGGTCATAAAAACAGCGGTCAGAAAAACTCTGGTCAGAAACACACTGGTCAGAAAAACAGCGGCCACAAACACACCGGTCATGAACACACTTGTCAGAAACACAGTGGTCAGAAAGACTCTGGTCAGAAACACAGTGGTCAGAAACACGGTGGTCAGCAACACACTGGTCAGAAACACACTGGTCAGAAACACACTGGTCAGAAACACGCCGGTCAGAAACACAGTGGTCAGAAACACAGTGTACAGAAACACACTGGTCAGAAACACAGTGTACAGAAACACAGTGGTCGGAAACACACTGGTCAGAAACACAGTGGTCAGAAACACTCTCGTCAGAAATGTACTTGTCAGAAACTGACTGGTGAGAAACACAGTGGGCAGAAACACACTGGTTGGGAACACAGTGGTAAGAAACACACTGGTCAGCACTGGTCAGGTCACAAACACAGTGGTCAGAAATACAGTAGTTATAAACGCATTGGTCAGAAACACGGTGGTCAGAAACACGGTGGTCAGAAACACAGTGGTC
Organism: Penium margaritaceum; assembly: GCA_023375785.1. Classification (NCBI taxonomy): domain Eukaryota; kingdom Viridiplantae; phylum Streptophyta; class Zygnematophyceae; order Desmidiales; family Peniaceae; genus Penium; species Penium margaritaceum. The sequence goes on along the minus strand of SZWC01010652.1, from coordinate 44,032 downwards.
AGAAACACACTGGTCAGAAACACAATGGTCGGAAACACACTAGTCGGAACCACATTGGTCAGAAACACAGCGGTCAGAAACACAGTGGTCATAAAAACAGTGGCCAGAAACACGGTGGTCAGAAACACAGTGGTCAGAAACAGTAGTCAGAAACACAGTGGTCAGAAACACACTCGTCAGAAACACAGTGGTCAGAAACACACGGGTTAGAAACACCGTGGTCAGAAACACAGTCGTCAGAAATACAGTGGTCAGAAACACAGTGGTCAGAAACAAAGTGGTCAGTAACACACTGGTCAGGAACACAGTGGTGAGATACACACTGGTCAGAAACACAGCGGTCACAAACACAGAGGTCAGAAATACAGTAGTCACAAACGCATTGGTCAGAAACACAGTGGTCAGAAACACAGGGTCATACACACAGTGGTCAGAAACACACTGGTCACAAACATAGTGGTCAGAAACACAATGGTCAGAAAAACATTGGTCAGAAACACACTGGTCAGAAACACACTGGTCAGAATCACACTGGTCAGAAACACAGTGGACAAAAACACAGTGGTCAGAAACACAGTGGTCAGAAATACACTGGTCAGAAACACACTGCTGAGAAACACAGTGGTCAGGAACACAGTGGTCAGAAACACACTGGTCAGAAACACAGTGGTCAGAAACACACTGGTCAGAAACACAATGGTCAGGAAAACACCGGTAAGAATCACAGTGGTCAGAAACACAGTGGTCAGAAACACATTGGTCCGAAACACACTGGTCAGAAATACACTGGTCAGAAACAGTGGTCATAAACACAGTGGTCAGAAACACAGTGGTCAAAAACACGGTGGTCAGAAAAACACTTGTCAGAAACACAATGGTCAGAAACACAGTGGTCAGAAACACAGTGGTCACAAACACAGTGGTCAGAAACACAGTAGTCAGAAACACATTGGTCAGAAACTCAGGGGTCAGAAACATAGTGGTCAGAAACACAGTGGTCAGAAACACACTGGTCAGAAACACACTGGTCGGAAACACACTGGTCAGAAACAACCTGGTCAGAAACACACAGGTCAGAAACACGGTGGTCATAAACACAGTGGCCACAAACACAGTCGTCAGAAACACAATGGTCAAAAACACAGTGGTCAGAAACACAGTGGTCAGAAACACTCTCGTCAGAATCACAGTGGTCAGACACGCAGTGGTCAGAAACACAGTGGTCAGCAACACAGTTGTCAGAAACACAGTGGTCAGAAACACAGTGGTCAGAAACACACTGGTCAGAAACACAGTGGTCAGAAACACACTGGTAAGAAACACACTCGTCAGAAACACACTGGTCACAAACATACTGGTCATAAACAAAGTGGTCATAAACACAGTGGTCAGAAGCACAGTGGTCAGAATCACAGTGGTCAGAAACACAGTGGTCACAAATACAGTGGTCAGAAACACAGTGGTCATAAACACAGTGATCAGAAACACAGTGGTCAGAAATGTACTGGTCAGAAACACACTGCTTATAAACACAGTGGTCAGAAACACAGTGGTGAGAGACACAGGGAACAGAAACACAGTGGTCAGAAATACAGCGGTGAGAAACACAGTGGTCAGAAACACAGTGGTCAGAAACACAGTGGTCTGAAACACAGTGCCCAAAAACACAGTGGTCAGAAACACAGCGGTCAGAAACTCAGTGGTCAGAAACACAGTGGTCAGAAACACACTGGTCAGAAACACACTGGTCAGAAACACTGTGGTCAGACACACACTGGTCAGAAACACAGTTGTCATAAACAGAGTGGTCAGAAACAGACTGGTCAGAGGCACAGTGGTCAGCATTCTAGTGGTCAGAGATACACTGGTCAGAAACACAGTGGTCGGAAACACAGTGGTCAGAAACACACTGGTCAGAAACACAGTGGTCGGAAACACAGTGGTCAGAAACACACTGGTCGGAAACACAGTGGTCAGAAACACATTGGTCAGATGCATAATGGTCAAAACCACACTGGTCAAAAACACAGTGGTCAAAAACACAGTGGTCAGAAACACGGTGGTCAGAAGCACACTTGTCAGAAACACAATGGTCTGAAACACAGTGGTCAGAAACACAGTGGTCACAAACACAGTGGTCAGAAACACAGTAGTCAGAAACACATTGGTCAGAAACACAGTGGTCAGAAACGTAGTGGTCACAAAGAGGGTGGTCAGAAACACACTGGTCAGAAACACAATGGTCGGAAACACACTGGTCAGAAACATAGTGGTTAGAAACACAGTGGTCAGAAACACATTGGTCATAAACACAGTGGCCAGAAACACAGTGGTCAGAAACACAGTGGTCAGAAACAGAGTGGTCAGAAACACAGTGGTCAGAAACACCCTGGTCAGAAACACAGTGGTCAGACACACACTGGTCAGAAACACAGTGGTCAGAAACACACTGGTCAGAAACACACTGGTCAGAAACACAGTGGTCAGAATTACACTGGTAAGAAACACAGTGGTGAGAAACAGTGGTCAGAAACACACTGGTCAGGAACACAGTGGTCAGAAACACACTGGTCAGAAACACACTGGTCAGAAACACAGTGGTCAGAATTACACTGGTAAGAAACACAGTGGTGAGAAACAGTGGTCAGAAACACACTGGTCAGGAACACAGTGGTCAGAAACACACTGGTCAGAAACACACTGGTCAGAAACACAGTGGTCAGAATTACACTGGTAAGAAACACAGTGGTGAGAAACAGTGGTCAGAAACACACTGGTCAGGAACACAGTGGTCAGAAACACACTGGTCAGAAACACACTGGTCAGAAACACAGTGGTCAGAATTACACTGGTAAGAAACACAGTGGTGAGAAACAGTGGTCAGAAACACACTGGTCAGGAACACAGTGGTCAGAAACACACTGGTCAGAAACACACTGGTCAGAAACACAGTGGTCAGAATTACACTGGTAAGAAACACAGTGGTGAGAAACAGTGGTCAGAAACACACTGGTCAGGAACACAGTGGTCAGAAACACACTGGTCAGAAACACACTGGTCAGAAACACAGTGGTCAGAATTACACTGGTAAGAAACACAGTGGTGAGAAACAGTGGTCAGAAACACACTGGTCAGGAACACAGTGGTCAGAAACACACTGGTCAGAAACACACTGGTCAGAAACACAGTGGTCAGAATTACACTGGTAAGAAACACAGTGGTGAGAAACAGTGGTCAGAAACACACTGGTCAGGAACACAGTGGTCAGAAACACACTGGTCAGAAACACACTGGTCAGAAACACAGTGGTCAGAATTACACTGGTAAGAAACACAGTGGTGAGAAACAGTGGTCAGAAACACACTGGTCAGGAACACAGTGGTCAGAAACACACTGGTCAGAAACACACTGGTCAGAAACACAGTGGTCAGAATTACACTGGTAAGAAACACAGTGGTGAGAAACAGTGGTCAGAAACACACTGGTCAGGAACACAGTGGTCAGAAACACACTGGTCAGAAACACACTGGTCAGAAACACAGTGGTCAGAATTACACTGGTAAGAAACACAGTGGTGAGAAACAGTGGTCAGAAACACACTGGTCAGGAACACAGTGGTCAGAAACACACTGGTCAGAAACACACTGGTCAGAAACACAGTGGTCAGAATTACACTGGTAAGAAACACAGTGGTGAGAAACAGTGGTCAGAAACACACTGGTCAGGAACACAGTGGTCAGAAACACACTGGTCAGAAACACACTGGTCAGAAACACAGTGGTCATAAACACACTGGTTAAAAACACACTGGTCAGTGACACACCGGTCAGAAGCACAGTGATCAGACACACACTGGTCAGAAACAGAGTGGTTAGAGACACAGTGGTCAGAAACACATTGGTCAAAAACACAGTGGTAAAAAACACACTGGTCCAAACACACTGGTCATAAAAACAGTGGTCAGCAACCCTCTGGTCAGGAACACAATGGTCACAAACACAGTGGTCAGAAACACATTGGTCAGACACACAGTGGTCAGAAACACAGTGGTCAGAAACACAGTGGTCTAAAATACGGTCGTCATAAACACAGTGCTTAGAAACAAAGTTGTCAAAAACACAGTGGTCAGAAACACGGTGGTCATAAACACAGGGTCATAAACACAGTCGTCAAAAACACACTGGTGAGAAACACAGTGGTGAGAAACACATTGGTCAGAAACGCAGTGGTCAGAAACACACAGGTCAGAAACACACTAGTCATAAACACAGTGGTCAGAAACATAGTGGTCAAAAACCCACTGGTCAGAAACATAGTGGTCAGAAATACACTGGTCAGAAACACAGTGGTCAGAAACACAGTGGTGAGAACACACTGCGCAGGCACACACTGGTCAGAAACACAGTGGTCACAAACACAGTGGTTTGAAACACAGTGGTCACAAACACACTGGTCAGAGGCACAGTGGTCAGCATTACAGTGGTCAGAAACACACTGGTCAGAAACACAGTGGTGGGAAACACAGTGGTCAGAAACACACTGGTCGGGAACACAGTGGTCAGAAACACACTGGTCAGAAACACAGTGGTGGGAAACACAGTGGTCAGAAACACACTGGTCGGGAACACAGTGGTCAGAAACACACTGGTCAGATACACACTGGTCAGAACCAAAGTGGTCAGAAACAGTGGTCTCACACAGTGGTCAGAAACACAGTAGTCAGAAACACGTTGGACAGAAACACACTTGTCAGATATACAATGGTCAGAAACACAGTTGTCAGAAACACAATGGTCGGAAACACAGTGGTAAAAAACACACTGGTCAGAAACACACTGGTCAGAAACACAGTGGTTGGAAACACAGTCGTCAGAAACACACTGGTTTGAAACACAGTGGTCAGAAACGCATTGGCCAGATACACACTGGTCAAAACCACAGTGGTGAGAAACAGTGGTCAGAAACACAGTGGTCAGAAGCACAGTGGTCAAGAACACGCTGGTCAGAAACACACTTGTCAGAAACACAATGGTCAGAAACACAGTGGTCAAGAACACAGTGGTCAGAAACACAATGGTCAGAAACACAGTGGTCAGGAACACCGTGGTCAGAAACACATTGGTCAGAAACACAGTGGTCAGAAACACAAGGTCATACACACTGTGGTCAGGAACACACTAGTCAGCATGGTCAAAAACACACTGGTCAGAAACACACTGGTCAGAAACACAGTGGTCGGAAACACAGTGGTCATAAACACGCTGGTCGGAAACTCTGTGGTCGGAAACACATTGGTCAGATACACACTGGTCAAAACTGCAGCGGTCATAAACAGTGGTCAGAAACATAGTGGTCAGAAAAACAGTGGTCAAAAACACGGTGGTCATAAACACACTTGTCAGAAACACAATGGTCAGAAACACAGTGGTCAGAAACACACTGGTCAGAAACACAGGGGACAGAAACTCAGTGGTCAGACTCACAATGGTCAGAAACACACTGGTCAGAAACACAGTGGTCAGAAACACACTGGTAAAAAACACACTGGTCAGAAACACAATGGTCAGAAACACTGTGGTCAGACACACACTGGTGCGAAACACTGTTGTCAGAAACAAAGTGGTCAGAAACACAGTGGTCAGAGACACAGTGGTCAGAAACACACTGGTCAGAAACACAATGGTCAGAAACACACTGGTCAGAAACACAGTGGTCAGAGACACAGTGGTCAGAAACACAGTGGTCAGAGACACAGTGGTCAGAAACACAGTGGTCAGAAACACACTGGTCAGAAACACAGTGGTCAGAATTACACTGGTAAGAAACATAGTGGTCAGAAACAGTGGTCAGAAACACATTGGTCGGGAACACAGTGGTCAGAAACACACTGGTCAGAAACATATTGGTCAGAAACACAGTGCTCAGAAACACACTAGTCAGAAACACAGTGGTCAGAAACACAGTGGTCAGAAACACAGTGGTCAGAAACACACTGGTATGAAACACGCTGGTCATAAACACACTGGTCAGAAACACAGTGGTCAGAAACACACTGGTTAAAAACACACTGGACAGTGACACACCGGTCAGAAGCACAGTCATCAGACACACACTGGTCAGAAACAGAGTGGTCAGAGACACAGTGGTCAGAAACACATTGGTCAAATACACAGTGGTAAAAAACACACAGGTCCGAACACACTGGTCATAAAAACCGTGGTCAGCAACCCTGTGGTCAGGAACACAGTGGTCAGAAACACAGTGGTCAGAAACACATTGGTCAGACACACAGTGGTCAGAAACAAAGTGGTCAGAAACACAGTGGTCACAAATACGGTGGTCATAAACACAGTGCTTAGAGACAAAGTTGTCAGAAACACAGTGGTCAGAAACAAGGTGGTCAGAAACACAGGGTCATAAACACAGTCGTCGAAAACACACTGGTCAGAAACACAGTGGTGAGAAACACACAGGTCAGATACACACTAGTCAGAAACACAGTGGTCAGAAACATAGTGGTAAAAAACCCACTGGTCAGAAACACAGTGGTCAGAAATACACTGGTCAGAAACACAGTGGTCAGAAACACAGTGGTCAGAACACACTGCAATGGCAAACACTGGTCAGAAACACAGTGGTCACAAACACAGTGGTCCGAAACACAGTGGTCACAAAGACACTGGTCAGAGGCACAGTGGTCAGCATTACAGTGGTCGGAAACACACTGGTCAGAAACACTGTGGTGGGGAACAGAGTGGTGAGAAACACACTGGTCGGGAACACAGTGGTAAGAAACACACTGGAAAGATACACACTGGTCAGAACCAAAGTGGTCAGAAACAGTGGTTGGACACAATGGTCAGAAACACAGTGGTCAGAAACACGTTGGACAGAAACACACTTGTCAGAAACACAATGGTCAGAAACACAGTGGCCTGAAACACAGTGGTCACAAACACAGTGGTCAGAAACACAGTAGTCAGAGACACATTGGTCAGAAACACAGTGGTCATAAACACATTGGTCAGAAACACAGTTGTCAGAAACACAATGGTCGGAAACACAGAGGTCAAAAACACACTGGTCAGAAACACACTGGTCAGAAACACAGTGGTCGGAAACACAGTCGTCAGAAACACACTGGTCGGAAACACAGTGGTCAGAAACACATTGGTCAGATACACACTGGTCAAAACCACAGTGGTCACAAACAGTGGTCAGAAATACAGTGGTCAGAAGCACAGTGGTCAAAAACACGCTGGTCAGAAACACACTTGTCAGAAACACAATGGTCAGAAACACAGTGGTCAAGAACACGGTGGTCAGAAACACAGTGGTCAGAAACACAGTGGTCAAAAACACCGTGGTCAAAAACACATTGGTCACAAACACAGTGGTCAGAAACACAAGGTCATACACAATGTGGTCAGAAACACACTAGTCAGCATGGTCAAAAACACACTGGTCAGAAAAACAGTGGTCGGAAACACAGTGGTCAGAAACACGCTGGTCGGAAACTCTGTGGTCAGAAACACATTGGTCAGATACACACTGGTCAAAACTGCAGCGTTCAGAAACAGTGGTCAGAAACATAGTGGTCAGAAACACAGTGGTCAAAAACACCGTGGTCAAAAACACATTGGTCACAAACACAGTGGTCAGAAACACAAGGTCATACACAATGTGGTCAGAAACACACTAGTCAGCATGGTCAAAAACACACTGGTCAGAAACACACTGGTCAGAAACACAGGGGACAGAAACTCAGTGGTCAGAAACACGGTGGTCAGAAACACACTGGTCAGAAACACAGTGGTCAGAAACACACTGGTAAAGAACACACTGGTCAGAAACACAATGGTCAGAAACACTGTGGTCAGACAGACACTGGTGCGAAACACTGTTGTCAGAAACAAAGTGGTCAGAAACACAGTGGTCAGAGACACTGTGGCAAAAAACACACTGGCCTGAATACACTGGTCATAAAGAGAGTGGTCAGCAACACAATGGTCAGGAACACAGTGGTCAGAAACACAGTGACAAACACATTGGTCAGATACACAGTGGTTTGAAACACAGTGGTCTTTAACACAGTGGTCAGAAACACAGTGGTTCCAAACATGGTGGTCATAAACCCAGTGGTCAGAAACAAAGTGGTCAGAAACACAGTGGTCATAAACAGAGTGGTCAGAAACATAGGGTCATAAACACAGCCGTCAAAAACACACTGGTCAGAAAGAGAGTGGTCAGAAACACACTGGTCATAAACGCAGTGGTCAGAAACACACAGGTCAGAAACACACTGTTCAGAAACACAGTGGTCAGAAACATAGTGGTCAGAAACCCACTGGTGAGAAACACAGTGGTCAAAAATACACTGGTCAGAAACACAGTGGTCAGAAACCACGTGGTCAGAAACACACTGCGCAGGCACACACTGGTCAGAAACACAATGGTCCGAAACACGGTGGTCAGAAACACACTGGTCAGAGGCACAGTGGTCAGCATTATAGTGGTCAGAGACACAGTGGTCAGAAACATAGTGGTCGGAAACACAGTGGTTAGAAACACACTGGTCGGAAACACAGTGGTCAGAAACACATTGGTCAGACACCAAATGGTCAAACCCACAGTGGTCAGAAACAGTGGTCAAAAACACAGTGGTAAAAAACACAGGGGGCAGAAACACTGTGGTCAGAAACACACTTGTCAGAAACACAATGGTCAGAAACACCGTGGTCAGAAACACAGTGGTCACAAACACAGTGGTCAGAAACACAGTGGTCAAAAACACAGTGGTAAAAAACACAGGGGGCAGAAACACTGTGGTCAGAAACACACTTGTCAGAAACACAATGGTCAGAAACACCGTGGTCAGAAACACAGTGGTCACAAACACAGTGGTCAGAAACGCAGTAGTCAGAAACACATTGGTCAGAAACACAGTGGTCGAAAACGCAGTGGTCAGAAACAAAGTGGTCATAGAGACACTGGTCAGAAACACAATGGTCGGAAACACACTGGTCAGAAACACAGTGGTCAGAAACACAGTGGTCAGAAACACATTGGTCATAAACACAGTGGCGAGAAACATAGTGGTTAGAAACACAGCGGTCACAAACAGAGTGGTCAGAAACACAGTGGTCAGAAACACACTGGTCAGAAACACAGTGGTCGGACACACACTGGTCAGAAACACAGTGGTCAGAAACACAGTGGTCGTAAACACAGTGGTCGGAAACACAGTGGTCAGAAACAAAGTGGTCAGAAACACACTGGTCAGAAACACAGTGGTCAGAAACACACTGGTCAGAAACCCAGTGGTCATAAACACACAGGTCCGAAACACAGTGGTCATGAACACAACGGTCAGAAACACGGTGGTCCGAAACAAAGTGGTCATAGAGACACTGGTCAGAAACCCAGTGGTCATAAACACACAGGTCCGAAACACAGTGGTCATGAACACAACGGTCAGAAACACGGTGGTCCGAAACAAAGTGGTCATAGAGACACTGGTCAGAAACCCAGTGGTCATAAACACACAGGTCCGAAACACAGTGGTCATGAACACAACGGTCAGAAACACGGTGGTCCGAAACAAAGTGGTCATAGAGACACTGGTCAGAAACCCAGTGGTCATAAACACACAGGTCCGAAACACAGTGGTCATGAACACAACGGTCAGAAACACGGTGGTCCGAAACAAAGTGGTCATAGAGACACTGGTCAGAAACCCAGTGGTCATAAACACACAGGTCCGAAACACAGTGGTCATGAACACAACGGTCAGAAACACGGTGGTCCGAAACAAAGTGGTCATAGAGACACTGGTCAGAAACCCAGTGGTCATAAACACACAGGTCCGAAACACAGTGGTCATGAACACAACGGTCAGAAACACGGTGGTCCGAAACAAAGTGGTCATAGAGACACTGGTCAGAAACCCAGTGGTCATAAACACACAGGTCCGAAACACAGTGGTCATGAACACAACGGTCAGAAACACGGTGGTCCGAAACAAAGTGGTCATAGAGACACTGGTCAGAAACCCAGTGGTCATAAACACACAGGTCCGAAACACAGTGGTCATGAACACAACGGTCAGAAACACGGTGGTCCGAAACAAAGTGGTCATAGAGACACTGGTCAGAAACCCAGTGGTCATAAACACACAGGTCCGAAACACAGTGGTCATGAACACAACGGTCAGAAACACGGTGGTCCGAAACAAAGTGGTCATAGAGACACTGGTCAGAAACCCAGTGGTCATAAACACACAGGTCCGAAACACAGTGGTCATGAACACAACGGTCAGAAACACGGTGGTCCGAAACAAAGTGGTCATAGAGACACTGGTCAGAAACCCAGTGGTCATAAACACACAGGTCCGAAACACAGTGGTCACAAACACACAGGACAGAAACACGCTGGTTAGAAACACAGCGGTCACAAATACAGCGGTCAGAAACACACTTGTCAGAAACACAGTGGTCACAAACACACTGGTCAGAAACAGAGTGGTCAGAAACACACTGGTCAGAAAGACACTGGTCAGAAACACGGTGGTCCGAAACAAAGTGGTCAGAAACAAACTAGTCAGAAACACTTTGGACAGAAAAACTGGTCAGAAACATAGTGGTGAGTAACACACTGGTCAGAAACACACTGCTCGGAAACACACTGGTCAGAAACACAGTGGTCACAAACACACAGGACAGAAACACGCTGGTCAGAAGCACGCTGGTCAGAAACACAGTGGTCAAAGACACCGTGGTCAGAAACACAGTGGTCAGAAACACAGTGGTCAAAAACACAGTGGTCATACGCACAGTGGTAAAAAACACAGTGGTCAGAAACACGCTGGTCAGAAACTCAATGGTCAAAAGCACTCTGGTCCAAAACACTGTGGTCAGAAACACACTGGTCAGAAACACGCTGGTTATAAATGCAGTGGTCAGAAACACAGTGGTCTGAAACACGCTGGTAAGATAGAATGTGGTAAAAAACACAGTGGTTAAAAACGCAGTGGTCAGAAACAGAGTGGTAAGAAACACAGTGGTCAAAAACATAATGGTCAGAAATACGGTGGTCAGAAAAACAGTGGTCACAAAAACAGTGGTCAGAAACACAGTGGTCAGAATCACACTGGTCAGAAACAAGGTGGACAGAAACACAGTGGTCAAAAACACAGTGGTCAGAAACCCAGTGGTCATAAACACACAGGTCCGAAACACAGTGGGCAGAAAAACACTGGTCAGAAACACGCTAGTCAAAAACACAGTGGTCAGAAGCACAGTGTTCAAAAACACAGTGGTCAGAAACACACTGGTCAGAGACACAATTGTCAGAAACACACTGGTCAGAAACACAGTGGTCAGAAGCACAGTGTTCAAAAACACAGTGGTCAGAAACACACTGGTCAGAGACACAATTGTCAGAAACACACTGGTCAGAAACACAGTGGTCAGAAACACACTGGTCAGAAACACAGTGGTCAGATACACACTGGTCAGAAATACAGTGGTAAGAAGCGCAGTGGTCAGAAACACACTGGTCAAAAACACAGTGGTCAGAAACATAGAGGTCAAAAACACAGTGGTCAGAAAGACTGTGGTCAGAAACACAGTGGTCATAAACACAGTGGTCAGAAGCACAAAAGTCAGAAAGACAGTGGTTAGAAACACGGTTGTCAGAAACACAGTGGTCAGAAACACAGTGGTCAGAAAAACAGTGGTCAAAAACACAGTGGTCAGAAATACACTGGTCAGAAACATAAAGGTCAGAAACACAGTGGTCAGAAACACAGTGGTCAGAAACACAGTGGTCAGAAACACACCGGCCAGAAACCCAGTGGTCAAAAACACTCTGGTCTGAAACACAGTGGTCAGAAACACACTGGTCAGAAACAGGCTAGTGAGAAACGCAGTGGTCAGCAACACAGTGGTCAGAAACACGCTGGTAAGAAACAAAGTGGTCAGAAACACAGTGGCCAGAAACACAGTGGTCAGAAACACACTGGTCAAAAACACAGTGGCCAGAAACACAGTGGTCGGAAACACACTGGTCAAAAACAGAGTGGTCGGACACACAGTTGTCAGAAACACACTGGTCAAAAACACTGTGGTTAGAAACACACTGGTCAGAAACACACTGGTCAGGAACACTGTGGTCAGAGACAAAGTGGTCAGAAACAAACTCGTCAGAAACACTGCGCTCGGAAACAATCTGGTCAGAAACACAGTGGTCAGCAATACACTGGTCAGAAACACAGTGCTCAGAAACACACTAGTCAGAAACACAGTGGTCAGAAACACAGTGGTCAGAAACACAGTGATCGGAAACACAGTGGTCAGAAACACACTGGTCAGAAACACAGTGCTCAGAAACACACTGGTCAGAAACACGATGGTCAGAAGCACTGTGGTCAGAAACACAGTATTCAGACACACACCGGTCATAAACACAGTGGTCATAAACACACTGGTCAGAAACACAGTGGTGAGGAACACAGAGGTCAGAACCACAGTGGTCAGAAACACAGTGGTCACAAACACACTGGTCTTAAACACTGTGGTCGGAAACACACTTCTCGGAAACACATTGGTCAGAAACACACTGGTCATAAACACGCTAGTCTGAAACACCGTGGTCAGAAACACTGTGGTCAGAAACATAGTGGTCAGAAAAACACTGGTCAGAATTACACTGGTCAGAAACACACGGGTCTGAAACACGGTGTTCAGAAACACAGTGGTCAAAAACACAGTGGTCAGAAGCACACTCGTCAGAAACCCAATGGTCAGAAACACTCTGGTCTGAAACACACCGGTCAGAAACACACTGGTCATAAACACGCTGGTCAGAAACACAGTGGTCAGAAATACAGTGGTCAGATACACGCTGGTCAGAAACACAGTGGTCAGAAACACAGTGGTCAGAAACACACTGGTCAGAAACACACTGGTCAGAAACACACCGGTCAGAAACACACTGGTCAGAAACACACTGGTCAGAAACACAGTGGTCAGAAACACACTGGTCAGAAACACAGTGGTCGGAAACACACTAGTCAGAACAACACTGGTCAGGAATACAGTGGTCAGAAGCAAAGTGGTCAGAAACAAACTTGTCACAAACACTGTGGTCAGAAACAAACTGGTCAGAAACACCGGTCAGCAACACACTGGTCAGAAACACACTGCTCAGAAACACACTGGTCAGAAACACAGTGGTCAGCAACACACATGTCAGAAACACTCTGGTCAGAAACACAGTGATCAGAAACACAGTGGTCAAGAACGCAGTGGTCGGAAACACATTGGTCAGAAACACATTGGTCAGAAACAGAGTGGTCAGAAACACACAGGTCAGAAACACTCTGGTCAGAAACACAGTGGTCAGAAACACAGTGGTCTAAAACACACTGGTCAGAAACACAGTGCTCAGAAACACACTAGTCAGAAACACGATGGTCAGAAGCACAGTGGTCAGAAACACAGTATTTAGACACACTCCGGTCATGAACACAGTGGTCATAAACACACTGGTCAGAAACACAGTGGTGAGGAACACAGTGGTCAGAACCACAGTGGTCAGAAACACAGTGGTCACAAACACACTCGTCTTAAACACTGTGGTCGGAAACACACTAATCGGAAACACAGTGGTCAGAAACACTGTGGTCAGAAACACACTGGTCAGAAACACAGTGGTCAGAAACACACTGGTCAGAAACACGCTAGTCTGAAACACAGTGGTCAGAAAAACATTGGTCAGAAACATAGTGGTCAGAAAAACACTGGTCAGAAACACACGTGTCAGAAACACACTGGTCAGAAACACAATGGTCAGAAACACTGTGGTTAGAAACACAGTGGTCAGAAACACACTCGTCAGAACCCCAGTGGTCAGAAACACTCTGCTCTGAAACACACTGGTCAGAAACACGCTGGTCATAAACACGCTGGTCAGAAACACAGTGGTCAGAAATACAGTGGTCAGATACACGCTGTCCATAAAAACAGTGGTCAGAAACATAATGGTCAGAAACACAGTGTTTAGAAACACAGTGGTCATAAACACAGTGGTCAGAAACACACTTGTCGAAAACACACTGGTCAGAAACACACTAGTCAGAAACACACTGGTCAGAAACACAGTGGTCAGAAACACACTGGTCAGAACAACACTGGTCAGGAACACGGTGGTCAGAAACAAAGTGATCAGAAACAAACTGGTCAGAAACACAGTGGTCATAAACACAGTGGTCAGAAACACACTGGTCGAAAAAACACTGGTCAGAAACACACTAGTCAGAAACACACTGGTCAGAAACACAGTGGTCAGAAACACACTGGTCAGAACAACACTGGTCAGGAACACGGTGGTCAGAAACAAAGTGATCAGAAACAAACTGGTCAGAAACACTGTGGTCAGAAACAAACTGGTCAGAAACACTGGTCATCAACAGAGTGGTCAGAAACACAATGGTCAGAAACACACTGGTCAGAAACAC
>SZWC01010652.1:5156-19016 GCA_023375785.1 Penium margaritaceum | reverse complement strand
TGGTCAGAAACACAGTGGTCAGAAACACAGTGGTCAGAAACACACTGGTCAGAAACACAGTGGTCAGAAACACAGTGGTCAGAAGCACAGTGGTCAGAAACACAGTGGTCAGAAACACACTGGTCAGAAACACGCTGGTGAGAAACGCAGTGGTCAGTAACACAGTGGTCTCAAACACGCTGGTAAGAAACAAAGTGGTCAGAAACACAATGGTCAGAAACACAGTGCTCAGAAACACACTGGTCTGAAACACATTGGTCAGAAAGACAGTGGTGAGAAACACAGTGGTCATAAACGAAGTGGTCAGAAACATAGTGGTCAGAGACACGGTGGTCAGAAACACAGTGGTCAGAAAGACAGTGGTCAGAAACACAGTGGTCATAATCACACTGGTCGGAAACACGGTGGTCAGAAACACGGTGGTCAGAAACACAGTGTTCAGAAACCCAGTGGTCAGAAACACTATGGTCCAAAACACGGCGGTCAGAAACACATTGGTCAGAAATACGCTAGTCTGAAACATAGTCATCAGAAACCGGTGTTCAGAAACACACTGTCCAGAAACACAATGGTTAGAAACACAGTGGTCAGAAACACATTGTTCAAAAACACAGTGGTCTGAAACACACTGGTCAGAAACACAGTTGTCAAAAACACACTGGTCAGAAACACAGTGGTTAGAAACACGCTGGTCAGAAACGCAGTGGTCAGAAACACAGTGGCCAGACATAGAGTTGTAAGAAACACAGTGGTCAGAAACACACTGGTCTAAAACACAGTGGTCAGAAACACAGAGGTCAGAAACACAGTGGTCAGAAACACAGTGGTCAGAAACACAGTGCTCGGAGACACAGTGGTCAGACACACAGTGGTCAGAAACACAGTGGTTAGAAACACAGTGGTTATAAACACAGCGGTCAGAAACATGGTGGTCAGAAAAACAGTGGTCAGAAACACAGAGGTCAGAAACACACTGGTCAGAAACACAGTGGTCAGAAACAAAGTGGTCAGAAATACAGTGGTCAGAAACACATTGATCAGAAACACACTGGTCGGAAACCCAGTGGTCAGAAACACTCTCGTCCAAAACACAGTGGTTAGAAACACACTGGTCAGAAACACGATGGTCAGAAACACGGTGGTCATAAACACAGTGGTCAGAAACACAGTGGTCAGACACATAGGGATCAGAAACTCAGTGCTCAGAAACCCGTGGTCAGAAACACAGTGGTCAGAAACACCGTGGTCAGAAACACAGTGGACAGAAACATAGTGGTCAGAAAAATAGTGGTCAGAAACACAGTGGTCAGAAACACAGTGGTCAGAAACACAGTGGTCAGAAACACATATGTCAGAAACACAGTGGTCAGAAACACATTGGTCAGAAACACACTGGTGAGAAACCCAGTGGTCAGAAACACCCTGGTCCGAAACGCAGTGGTCAGAAACGCACTTGTCAGAAACACGTTGGTCAAAAACACAGTGGTCAGAAACACAGTGGTCAGAAACACACTGTCCAGAAACACATTGGTCAGAAACACAGTGGTGAGAAACACAGTGTTCCAAAACACAGTGGTCAGACACACAGTGGTCGAAACACGGTGGTCTAAAACATCCTCGTCATAAATACAATGGTCAGAAACACACTGGTAAAAAACACAGTGGTCAGAAACACACTAGTCAGAAACACACTGGTCAGGAACACTGTGGTCAGAAACAAAGTGGTCAGAAACAAACTGGTCAGAAACACTGTGGTCAGAAACAAACTGGCCATAAACACAGTGGTTAGCAAGACACTTGTAAGAAATGCACTGCTCTGAAACACAGTGGTCAGGAACACAGTGGTGAGAAACACACATGTCAGAAACACACTGGTCATAAACACTGTGGTCACAAACACAGTGGTCACAAACACAGTGGTCAGAAACACAGTGGTCACAAATAGAGTGGTCAGAAACACAGTGGTCAGAAACACCGTGGTTAGAAACATAGAGGTCAGAAACATAGTGGTCAGAAACACAGCGGCCAGAAACACAGTGGTCTGAAAAAAAAAGTGGTCAGAAACACACTGGTCAGTAACACTCTGGTCAGTTACACAGTGGTCAGAAACACAGTGGTCAGAAACACGGTGGTCAGGAACACAGTAGTCAGAAACGCACTGGTCAGAAACCCAGTGGTCAGAAACACTCTGGTCCGAAACACGGTGGTCAGAAACACACTGGTCAGAAACACGCTGGTTAGAAACGCAGTGGACAGAAACACAATGGTCAGAAACATGCTGGTAAGAAACAAAGTGGTCAGAAACACAGTGGTCCGAAACACAGTGGTTAGAAACACAGCGGTCTGAAACACAGTGGTCAAAAAGACAGTGGTCAGAAACACAGTGGTTAGGAACACAGTGGTCAAAAACATAGTGGACAGAAACACGGTCGCCAGAAACACAGTGGTCAGAAAAACAGTGGTCAGAAATACAGTGGTCAGAAACACGGTGGTCAGAAACACGGTGGTCAGAAACACAGTGGTCAGAAACACAGTGGTCAGAAACCCAGTGGTTACTAACACACTGGTCCGAAACACAGTGGTAAGAAACACACTGGTCAGAAACACGCTGGTCAGAAACACTGTGGTCAGAATCCAGTGTTCAGAAACACACTGTCCAGAAACACAGTGGTCAGAAACACAGTGTTCAAAAACACAGTGGTCAGAAACACACTGGTCAGAAACACAGTTGTGAGAAACACACTGGTCTGAAACACTGTGGTCAGAAACACACTGGTCAGAAACACACTGGTCAGAATATAGTGGTAAGAAACAGAGTGGTCAGAAACGCACTGGTCAAAAACACAGTGGTCAGAAACATAGAGGTCAGAAACACAGTGGTCAGAAACACAGTGGTCAGGAACACAGTGGTCAGAAACACAGTGGTCAGAAACACACTGGTCAGAAACCCAGTGGTCAGAAACACTCTGGTCCGGAACACATTGGTCAGATACACACTGGTCAGAAACACGCTGGTCAGAAACACAGTGGTCAGAAACACGGTGGTCATAAACACAGTGGTCATAAACATAGTGGTCAGAAACACAGCGATCAGAAACACAGCGGTCAGAAACACAGTGGTCAAAAACAAAGTGGTCAGAAACATAGTGGTTAGAAAAACAGTGGTCAAAAACACAGTGGTAAGAAACACACTGGTCAGAAACACAGTGGTCAGAAACACAGTGGTCAGAAACACAGTGGTCAGAAACACAGTGGTCAGAAACACACTGTTTTGAAACCCAGTGGTCAGAAGCACCCTGGTCCGAAACACAGTGGTCAGAAACACACTGGTCGGAAACACGTTGGTCAGAAACACAGCGGTCAGAAACACAGTGGTCAGAAACACACTGTCCAGAAACACAGTGGTCAGAAACACAGTGGTCAGAAACACAGTGTTTAGAAACACAGTGGTCAGAAACACAGTGGTCATAAACACAATGGTCAGAAAAAAACTGGTCAGAAACACAGTGGTCTGAAACACACTGGTCAAAAACACACTGGTCAGGAACACTGTGGTCAGAAACAAAGTTGTCAGAAACACACTGGTCATAAACACTATGGTCAGAAACAAACTGGTCAGAAACACAGTGGTTAGCAACACACTAGTCAGAAACACACTGCTCTGAAACACAGTGGTCAGAAACACAGTGGTCAGAAACACACATGTCAGAAACACGCTGGTCAGAAACACAGTGGTCAGAAACACTGTGGTCAGGAACACAGTGGTCAGCAACATAGTGGTCAGAAACACAGTGGTCAGAAACCCAGTGGCCAGAAACACAGTGGTCAGAAACACAGTGGTCAGAAACATAGTGGTCAGAAAAACAGTGGTCAGAAACACAGTGGTCAGAAACACATTGGTCAGAAACACAGTGGTCAGAAACACACTGGTCAGAAACCCAGTGGTCACAAACACCTTGGTCCAAAACACAGTGGTTAGAAACACCATGGTCAGAAGCACGTTGGTCAGAAACACAGTGGTCAAAAACACAGTGGTCAGAAACACACTGTCCAGAAACACAGTGGTCAGAAACAAAGTATTTAGAAACACAGTGGTCAGAAACACAGTGGTCAGAAACACAGTGGTCAGAAACACAGTGGTCAGAAACACAATGGTCAGAAACATACTGGTCAGAAACCCTGTGGTCAGAAACACACTGGTCAGAAACAGACTGGTCAGGAACACGGTGGTCAGAAACAAAGTTGTCAGAAACAAACTGGTCAGAAACACTATGGTCATAAACAAACTGGTCAGAAACACAGTGGTTAGCAACACACTGGTCAGAAACACACTGCTCTTAAACACAGTCGTCAGAAACACAGTGGTCAGAAACACACATGTCAGAAACACGCTCGTCAGAAACACAGTGGTCAGAAACACAGTGGTCAGAAACACAGTGGTCAGAAATGTTAGAAGAATGCAGCAACGAGGACAGCGGTAGCAGAAGAATCGGAACATGCAAGTGTATATCAGCAGAGTGACGTAGGTAAGAGCGGTCCAAGGAATTAGTCGCGGGAGCTTGATGGAGGCTGAGACGCGAGGTAGCAGAGGTAGACAGGTCAATATGAGAGAGAATGCTGCAAGGTAGAGTGATGGTTGGCGGAGCGTGAGACCTGAGCGAAGGAGCGAGAGCGACGGAGCGAAGCGTTGAGAGTTGGCGAAGGCATAAAATGTGAGGGACGGGCAGAGCAAAGACACGGCGGCGAAGCCGCGGAACCAAGGGGAACAGGATGGGCAGGAGTGTTCTGGATTACTCTAGGGAATTAACATCCTTGGTCATAAAAGGGCAGAACAGGACAAAAGGTAGAGCAACGGCTTCTTTCCGCTAGCCGGACGCGAGTGACATATGTCACTTCATTAGGGGATGCCTTGACATGTTGGGCTTCAACGGTCAGTCTGACCAAGGGCCGTTGAGTCAAGGTGGTTCGGTCTCGAACCTGAACCTTTATTGAGAAAGTGGGAATAACTCTTGTCGGAGTCTATGATTTCCAACAGACCCCCTGAGTCCGACAAGAGTTAGTGACAGTACCTTTCCCACTCTTCTGGGAGGTGACCATTGCAGCGTTCAAGAAGACCTTTCCACATGGCGTGCATATCATTTGGATGAGCTCACACCAGGTAGTGCAGGTCTCTGGTCATGAAGCGTCGTAGCCAGGCACGAAGACCGTAGTCGAGGCTTTCTTGCTTTCTGGTCATCTGAGCTGGAGAGCAGCCCTTGTCGAGATACTTGGGTCTTCCAAGGAGGGCATTGGTAGTTGCAAACCCACCAACGAGCTCTAGGTAGAGGAGGTTGTAGATTTGAATTTGCCACTCCTGGATGTTGCTTACTTCCTTGTACATGATCTCGGCAGCTTGTCCATGTCTCTCTGCAGCGGGAATAGGGGCAGGTACTGGGGATCCTTCTTCCACTGGTTCCTCTTCCTCTTCCGCCAGTGCCACATCAGTTTTGAGGTAGGGTCTGGAGTTGGGATTTTTGGGCAGATGTGGAATGATAGGATTGTCTCGGCAGGAGAGACTGACCCATTGCCGTTTCCATGCTTCCAGCTGTAGGCTGAACCAGAGTTTTGGTCCATTCCTTGCATTTGTGCGTAAATGATGAAACGACATATCCACGAGGTTGAAGAGATGACCCCAGATTAGAAGGAAGGTAGCGTGGTAGAGATGTGGGGAACGTTGGAGTGTGCGCTGATGCTCATATGCACCGAGGGGAAAGTCCGAGACACGATACTTGTTGATGAAGATGGTGCTGGTCATAGTCAGTACAGTATGTGACCAGCTGCGGATATTGCTTCCATCTTCCTCAAGGATGGGGCAGTCGTGCAGAGGGTTTGCCATGCTGGATGGAGTAGAGGTGTAATGATAGTTGAGGTTGCAGGGGTGACGAGTGGTTGAATGTGTGTAGGGATGGGTGATGGCGAAGGAACGATGGATGATGGAGTGGGCGCGGAGGCGAACCGTGTGCGCTGATGGAAGCATTGGCGTAGGCACAGGTCGTCGTTGAAAAAAGGCGATGCAGCCGGGCGGATCCTTATGCCAAGATGGAAGTGATTTGCGACAAAAACGGAGGAAGGGATTGATGTGATGAGTGGGCGCAGGGGTGAGCCGCGTGCGCTGTGAAGTTTTGGCGTGGGCGCAGGTCGTCGCGGAAAAGACGATGTGACCGGGTAGATCCTTTTGCCGGGCTGAAGTTGATGCTGAAGCGGAGCAAACAATTGATGGATGAGTTGGCGCAGGGGCGAAACCACGTGCGCTGCGAAGTTACGGCATGGGCGCAGGTTGTCGCGGAAAGAGGCGATGCCACCGGTGAGAACCTTGTGACGAGCTGAGAGCGATTTGCGGAAGCAGAGGAAGCGATTGATGGATGAGTAGGCGCACGGGCAAAACCACGTGCGCTGCAAAGTTACGGCGTGGGCACAGGTCGTCGCGGAACGGGCGATGCGACCGGGCGGATCCTTGTGCCGGGCTGAAAACGATTTTGCTGAAGCGGATGAAGCGATTGATTGATGAGTCGGAGCAGGGGCAGAACCACGTGCGCGATGAAGCGGTGCTGATGATGCTGATGCTGATGATGAATGGCGACGCGGAGGATGCTGATGATGACGGGGGGATAAATGCAGAGTCGGTGCGGATAATGCTGATGGCGGAGAGATGGAGATGAGGTATAAACGGGCGACTAATGGAGCTGAAGAGACTTGAGCGAAGAGGAGAAGGATGATGGAGGCAGCTGAGGACAAGGACCAAAGGTTGATGATGATGGAGAAGGCAGGAGACAGAGGGCGACGCGAGCGGAGAGAGCGGAGATGAGACACGGCGCGGCAGGTGGAGGCGATGCGGTCGAGAGACAGAGCGACGCAACTGATTCTCTTCAGCATTCAGGAGAGTGACGGCTTGTTCCCCAGTTGGCTTGGAAGTGGGAGCAGGAAGACTGGTGGTGTCCGATATCCTGTCAGCTGAGAAGGTTGGTTGCGGTAGGGAGAGTCAGGCAGCGGGCAGGGGCACTGAGCTGCTGTTGCCAGGAGAGTGACGGCTTGTTCCCAAGTTGGCTCGGAAATGGGAGCAGGAAGACTGGTGGTGTGCGATATCCTTACAGCGGTACTTTTGGCTGCAGTTGCTGACAAGGCGAGGAGGCGATGCGAGAAGGCAGCTC
The DNA here is from genome assembly GCA_023375785.1 of Penium margaritaceum. Lineage (NCBI taxonomy): Eukaryota > Viridiplantae > Streptophyta > Zygnematophyceae > Desmidiales > Peniaceae > Penium > Penium margaritaceum. The sequence continues at coordinate 11,829 of SZWC01010652.1, read as the reverse complement.
AAGACGACGGATGCGGGCAGGATGAACATGGCGACATCGAAGGAGCAGATGAAGCTGTTGAGGCAGGATGAAAGGGAGGAGATGTGAGCGGAGGCAGATGCGAGGCAGTGACGGCGGGTGGGAGGCGGCAGGAAGCTTCTTGGTAGTTGACGGCAGGCGACGGCTCGAGAGTTGCTTGCGGCTGATGTGAGCAACTCGTCACCGGTTGTTAGCCATGGGCGGGGAAATGGGTGCAGGGCCTTCTTGGGATGACTAGGCGTTTATTCAGCGTGTAGAACTCGTCAGGCAGAGCTCTTGATGTCAGCTGTGGACGAAGCGGAGAGGCGCGAGATGGCGACAGCGGTGGCAGGAGAATGCTGATCGAAGCAATGGGGCAAGGATGGCCGCTGAGCGATGACGCGGTCACTGGACTCAAGGTGATATTGCCTGAAGCTCTGATACCATGTGAGAAGAATACAGCAACGAGAACAGCGGCAGCAGAAGTAAGCAGAAGCATCGGAACATGCAAGTGTATGTCAGCAGAGTGACGTAGGCAAGAGCGGTCCAAGGAGTTAGTCGCGGGAGCTTGATAGAGGCTGAGACGCGAGGTAGCAGAGGTAGACAGGTCGATGTGAGAGAGAATGTTGCAAGGTAAAGTGATGGTTGGCGGAGCGTGAGAGCTGAGCAAAGAATCTAGAGTGACGGAGCAAAGCGTTGAGAGTTGGCGAAGGCAGAAAATGTGAGGGACGGGCAGAGCGAAGACACGGCGGCAAAGCCGCGAAACCAAGGGGAACAGGATGGGCAGGAGTGTTCTGGTTAGCTCCAGGGAATGAACATTCTTGGTCATAAAAGGGCGGAACAGGACAAAAGGTAGAGCAACGGCTTCTTTCCGCTAGCCGGACGCGAGTGACACATGTCACGTTATTGGGGGATGCCTTGACATGTTGGGCTTCAACGGTCAGTCTGACAGAGGGCCGTTGAGTCAAGGTGGTTCGGTCTCGGACCTGAACCTTTATTGAGAAAGTGGCAATAACTCTTGCCGGAGTTTATGATTTCCAACAAGAAACACAGTGGTCAGAAACACAGAGGTCAGAAACACAGTGGTCAGAAACACAGCCACCAGAAACACAGTGGTCAGAAAAAAAGTGGTCAGAAACGCAATGGTCAGTAACACACTGGTCATTAACTCCCTGATCAGAAACACAGTGGTCAGAAGCACAGTGGTCAGGAACACAGTGGTCAGAAACGCACTGGTCAGAAACCCAGTGGTTAGAAACACTCTGGTCCGAAACACGGTGGTCAGAAACACACTGGTCAGAAACACGCTGGTTAGAAACGCAGTGGTCAGAAACACACTGGTCAGAAACATGTTGGTAAGAAACAAATTGGTCAGAAACACGTTGGTCAGAAATACAGTGGTCAGAAACACAGTGGTCTGAAACACAGTGGTCAGAAACACAGTGGTCAGATACATAGTAGTCAGAAACACAGTGGTCAGAAACTCAGTGGGTAGAAAAACAGTGGTCGGAAACACATTGGTCAGAAACACGGTGGTCAGAAACACGGTGGTCAGAAACACAGTGGTCAGAAACACAGTGGTCAGAAACCCAGTGCTTAGAAACACACTGGTCCGAAACACAGTGGTCAGAAACACACCGGTCAGAAACACGCTGGTCAGAAACACTGTGGTCAGAAATGAGTGTTCAGAAACACACTGTCCAGAAACACAATGGTCAGTAACACAGTGTCTAAAAACACAATGGTCAGAAACACACTGGTCAGAAACACAGTTGTCGGAAACACACTGGTCTGAAACACAGTGGTCAGAAACACACTGGTCAGAAACATAGGGGTCAGAAACACAGTGGTCAGAAATACAGTGGTAAGAAACACAATGGTCAGAAACGCACTGGTCAAAAACACATTGGTCAAAAACATGGAGGCCAGAAAGACAGTGGTCAGAAACTCAGTGGTCAGAAACACAGTGGTCAGAAACACAATGGTCAGAAGCACAGTGGTCAGAAACACGGTGGTTAGAAATACAGTGGTGAGAAACACAACAGTCATAAACACACTGGTCGGAAAAACAGTGGTCAGAAACACAGTGGTCAGAAACACAGTGTTCAGAAGCATAGTGGTCCGAAACACAGTGGTCAGAAAGACACAGGTCAGAAACCCAGTGGTCAGAAACACCCTGGTTCGAAACACAGTGGTCAGAAACACAATGGTCATAAACACGTTGGTCAGAAACACATTGGTCAGAAACTCAGTTGTCAGAAACACACTGTCCAGAAACACATTGGTCAGACACACAGTGGTCAGAAACACAGTGCTTAGAAACACAGTGGTCAGAAACACAGTGGTCAGAAAAACAGTGGTCATAAACACAGTGGTCAGAAACACAATGGTCAGAAACATACTGGTCAGAAACACAGTGGACAGAAACACAGTGGTCCGAAACACACTCGTCAGAAACACACTGGTCAGGAACACGGTGGTCAGAAACAAACTTGTCAGAAACAAACTTGTCAGAAACACTGTGATCAGAAACAAACTGGTCAGAAACACAATGGTTACCAACACACTGGTCAGAAACGCAGTGCTCTGAAACACAGTGGTCAGAAACACAGTGGTCAGAAACACACACGTCAGAAACACACTAGTCGGAAACACAGTGGTCAGAAACACAGTGGTCAGAAACACAGTGGTCAGAAACACAGTGGTTAGAAACACAGTCGTGAGAAACACCGTGGTCAGAAACGCAGTGGTCAGAAACACAGTGGTCAGAAACACAGCGGTCAGAAACACAGTGGTCAGAAACAAATTGGTCAGAAACACAGTGGTCAGTAACACACTGGTCAGTAAAACAGTGGTCAAAAACACAGTGGTCAGAAACACGGTGGTCAGGAACAAAGTGGTCAGAAACACACTACTCAAAAACCCAGTGGTCACAAACACTCTGGTCCAAAACACAGCGGTCAGAAACACACTGGTCAGAAACACGCTGGTCAGAAACACAGTGGTCAGAAACACAGTGGTCAGAAACACGCTGGTAAGAATAAAAGTGGTCAGAAACACAGTGGTCAGAAACACAGTGGTCAGAAACACAGTTGTCAGAAACACAATGGGCTGAAACACAGTGGTCAGAAACATAGTGGTCAGAAACGCAGTGGTCACAAACACAGTTGTCAGAAAACACAGTGGTCAAAAAAACAGTGGTCAGAAACTCATTGGTCAGAAACACACAGGTCAGAAACACATTGGTCAGAAACACAGTGGTCTACAAACACAGTGGACAAACCGCAGTGGTCAGAAACACACTGGTCAGCAACACAGTGGTCAGAAACACACTGGTCAGAAACACGGTGGTCAGAAACACAGTGGTCTAGAAACACAGTGATCAGAAACACACTGGTCAGAAACACGCTGGTCAAAAACACATTGGTCAGAAACATCGTGGTCAGAAACACACTGTCCAGAAACACAGTGGTCAGAAACACAGTGGTCAGAAACACAGTGTTCAAAAACACAGTGGTCAGAAACACACTGGTCAGAAACACAGTGGTTAGAAACACACTGGTCAGAAACACAGTAGTAAGAAACATAGTTGTAAGAAACACAGTGGTCAAAAACACGTGGGTCAGAAACACAGTGGTCAGAAACCAAGTGGTCAGAAACACACTGGTCCGAAACACAGTGGTTAGAAACACACTGGTCAGAAACACGCTGGTCAGAAACATAGTGGTCAGAAACCAGTGGTCAGAAACACACTGTCCAGAAACACAGTGGTCATAAACACAGTTGTCAGAAACACAGTGTTCAAAAACACGGTGGTCAGAAACACAGTGGTCAGAAACACACTGGTCAGAAACACACTGGTCAGAAACACAGTGGTCAGAAACACACTGGTCAGAAACACAGTGGTCAGAAACACACTGGTCAGAAATACAGTGATAAGAAACACACAGGTAAAAAACACACTGGTCAAAAACACAGTGGTCAGAAACACAATGGTCAGAAATACAGTGGTCAGAAACACAGTGGTCAGAAACACAGTGGTCAGAAACACAGTGGTCAGAAACACAGTGGTCAGAAACACCGTGGTCAGAAACACAGTGGTCAGAAACACAGTGGTCAGAATAACTGTGGTCAGAAACACAGTGGTCAGAAACACAGTGGTCAGAAGCACGGTGGTCAGAAACACAGTGGTCAGATACACAGTGGTCAGAAACATAGTGGTCAGAAACCCAGAGGTCGGACACACTCTGGTCCGAAACACAGTGGTCAGAAACACAGTGGTCAGAACCACGCTGGTCATAAACACAGTGGTCAGAACCACGATGGTCAGAAATATAGTGGTCAGAAACACAGTGGTCAGAAACACAGTGGTCAGAAACACACTGGTCAGAAACATAGTGGTCAGAAACACTCTGGTCCAAAACACAGTGGTCAGAAACACACTGGTCATAAACACGCTGGTCGGAAACACAGTGGTCACAAGCACGGTGGTCATAAACACACTGTCCAGAAAGACAGCGCTTAGAAACACAGTGGTCAGAAACACAGTGTTAAGGAACACAGTGGTCAGAAACATTGTGGTGAAAAACACAGAGGTCAGAAACACAGTGGTCAGAAACACAGTGGTCAGAAACACACTGGTCAGAAACATAGTGGTCAGAAACACTCTGGTCCAAAACACAGTGGTCAGAAACACACTGGTCATAAACACGCTGGTCGGAAACACAGTGGTCACAAGCACGGTGGTCATAAACACACTGTCCAGAAAGACAGCGCTTAGAAACACAGTGGTCAGAAACACAGTGTTAAGGAACACAGTGGTCAGAAACATTGTGGTGAAAAACACAGAGGTCAGAAACACAGTGGTCAGAAACACAGTGGTCAGAAACACACTGGTCAGAAACACAGTGGTCAGAAACACACAGGTGAGAAACACACTGGTCAGGAACACAGTGGTCAGAAACAAAGTGGTCAGAAAGAAACTGGTCAGAAATACTGTGGTCAGAAACAAGCTGGTCGGAAACACAGTGGTTAGCAACACACTGGTCAGAGACACCCTGCTCCGAAATACAATGGTCAGAAACACAGTTGTCAGAAACACACATGTCAGAAACACGCTGGTCAGAAACACAGTGGTCAGAAACACACTGGTCAGAAATACTGTGGTCAGAAACAAGCTGGTCGGAAACACAGTGGTTAGCAACACACTGGTCAGAGACACCCTGCTCCGAAATACAATGGTCAGAAACACAGTTGTCAGAAACACACATGTCAGAAACACGCTGGTCAGAAACACATTGGTCAGAAACACAGTGCTCAGAAACACATTGGTTAGAAACAACGTGGTCAGAAACACACCGGTCAGAAACACATTGGTCAGACACACAGTGTTCAGAAAGACTGTGGTGAGAAACACATTGGTCAGAACACAGCGGTCAGAAACACAGTGGTCAGAAAAACAGTGGTAAGAAACACAGTGGTCAGAAACACAGTGGTCAGAAACACAGTGTTTAGAGACAAAGTGGTCAGAAACACATGGGTCAGAAACACGGTGGTCAGAAAACACACTGGTCAGAAACAAAGTGGTCAGAAACACACTGGTCACAAACATAGTGGTCTGAAACACACTGGTCAGAAACACAGTGGTTAGCAACGCACTGGTCAGAAACACACTGCTCCAAACCAATGTGGTCAGAAAAACAGTGGTCAGAAATACACCGGTCAGAAACACGCTGGTCAGAAACACATTGGTCATAAACACAGTGGTCAGAAACACATTGTCCAGAAACACAGTGGTCATAAACACAGTGGTCAGAAACACCGTGTTCAGGAACACAGTGGTCAAAAACACAGTGGTCAGAAACACAGTGTTCATAAACACAGTGGTCAGAAACACACTGGTCAGAAACACAGTGGTCAGAAACACATTGGTAAGAAAAACACTGGTCAGGAACACGGTTTTCAGAAACAAAGTGGTCAGAAACAAACTGGTCAGAAACACTGTGGACAGAAACAATCTGGTCAGAAACACAGTGGTCAGCAACACACTCCTCAGAAACACACAGCTCGGAAAACAGTGGTCAGAAACACAGTGGTCGGAACCACACATTTCAGAAACTCGCTGGTCAGAAACACAGTGGTTAGAAACACAGTGGTCAGAAAGACACTGGTCAGAAACACAGTGGTCAGAAATACAGTGGTCAGAACCACAGTGGTCAGAAACACCGTGGTCAGAAATAACGTGGTGAGAAACACAGCGGTCAGAAACACAGTGGTCAGAAACACAGCGGTCAGAAACACAGTGGACAGAAAAACAGTGGTCAGAAACACAGTGGTCAGAAACACACTAGTCAGTAACACAGTGGTCAGAAACACAGTGGTGAGAAACACAGTGGTCAGAAACACAGTGGTCAGAAACACACTGATCAGAAACCCAGTGGTCAGAAACACTCTGGTCCGAAACACAGGGGTCAAAAACTCACTGGTCAGAAACACGCTGGTCAGAAACACATTGGTCAGAAACACAGTGGTCAGAAACACAGTGTCTAGAAACAAAGTGGTCATAAACACAGTGGTGAGAAACACAGTGTTCAGGAACACAGTGGTCAGAAACACATTGGTCAGAAACACAGTGTTCATAAACACACTGGTCAGAAACACAGTGGTCAGAAACACA
>SZWC01010651.1:44029-91271 GCA_023375785.1 Penium margaritaceum | reverse complement strand
AACTCTGGCACAACTCTGGCACAATTGGACACAACTGTTTCACAACTCTGGCACAACTATGGCACAACTCTTGCACAACTCTGGCACATCTTTGGCACAACTCTGGCACAACTCTGGAACAACTCTGGCACAACGCTGGCACAACTCTGGCAGAACTCTGGCAAACATCTTGCACAACGCTCGCACAACTCTGGCACAACTCTGGCATAACTCTGCCACAACTCTGGCAGAACCCTGGCTAACTACGGCACAACTCTGGCATAACTATGGCACAATCTGGCACAACTCTGGCACAACACTGGCACAAGTCTCGCACAACGCTGGCACAACTCTGGCACAACGCTGGCACAACTCTTGCACAAATCTGGCACAACTCTCGCACATAGCTGGCACAACTCTGGCACAACGCTGGCACAACTCTGGCACAACTCAGAAAAAACTCTGGCACAACTCTGGCAAAACTCTGGCACAACTCTGGCACAACTCTGGCACAACTGTGGTATCATTCGGGTACAACTCTGGCACAACTCTGGCACAACTGTGGTACAATTCTTGTACAACTCTGGCACACTTCTGGCACAACTCTGGCACAACTCTTGCACAACTTCGTCACAACTCTGACACAACTCTGGCACAAATATGGCACAACTATGGCAGAACTCTGGCACAACTCTGGCACGACTCTGGCACAACTCTGGCACGACTCTGGCACAACTCTGGCACGACTCTGGCACAACTCTGGCACGACTCTGGCACAACTCTGGCACGACTCTGGCACAACTCTGGCACGACTCTGGCACAACTCTGGCACGACTCTGGCACAACTCTGGCACGACTCTGGCACAACTCTGGCACGACTCTGGCACAACTCTGGCACGACTCTGGCACAACTCTGGCACGACTCTGGCACAACTCTGGCACGACTCTGGCACAACTCTGGCACGACTCTGGCACAACTCTGGCACGACTCTGGCACAACTCTGGCACGACTCTGGCACAACTCTGGCACGACTCTGGCACAACTCTGGCACGACTCTGGCACAACTCTGGCACGACTCTGGCACAACTCTGGCACGACTCTGGCACAACTCTGGCACGACTCTGGCACAACTCTGGCACGACTCTGGCACAACTCTGGCACGACTCTGGCACAACTCTGGCACGACTCTGGCACAACTCTGGCACGACTCTGGCACAACTCTGGCACGACTCTGGCACAACTCTGGCACGACTCTGGCACAACTCTGGCACGACTCTGGCACAACTCTGGCACGACTCTGGCACAACTCTGGCACGACTCTGGCACAACTCTGGCACGACTCTGGCACAACTCTGGCACGACTCTGGCACAACTCTGGCACGACTCTGGCACAACTCTGGCACGACTCTGGCACAACTCTGGCACGACTCTGGCACAACTCTGGCACGACTCTGGCACAACTCTGGCACGACTCTGGCACAACTCTGGCACGACTCTGGCACAACTCTGGCACGACTCTGGCACAACTCTGGCACGACTCTGGCACAACTCTGGCACGACTCTGGCACAACTCTGGCACGACTCTGGCACAACTCTGGCACGACTCTGGCACAACTCTGGCACGACTCTGGCACAACTCTGGCACGACTCTGGCACAACTCTGGCACGACTCTGGCACAACTCTGGCACGACTCTGGCACAACTCTGGCACGACTCTGGCACAACTCTGGCACGACTCTGGCACAACTCTGGCACGACTCTGGCACAACTCTGGCACGACTCTGGCACAACTCTGGCACGACTCTGGCACAACTCTGGCACGACTCTGGCACAACTCTGGCACGACTCTGGCACAACTCTGGCACGACTCTGGCACAACTCTGGCACGACTCTGGCACAACTCTGGCACGACTCTGGCACAACTCCGGCACAACTCTAGCAGAACTCTAGCACAAATCTGGCACAACTCTCGCACATCGCTGGCACAACTCTGGCACAACGCTGGCACAACTCTGGCAGAACTATGGCACAGCTCTGGCACAGCTCTGGCACAACCCCGGCACAACTCGGGCAAAACTGTGGCACAACTCTGGCACAACTTTGGCACAACTCTGGCACAACTTTGGCACAACTCCTGCACAACTCTGGCAGGACTGTGGCACGACTCTGGCACAACTCCTGCACAACTCTCCGTCAACTCTGGCACAATTCTGGCACAACTCTGGCACAACTCTGGGACAACTCTCGCACAACTCTGGCACAACTCAGGCACAACTCTGGTATAACTCTGGCAAAATGCTGGCAAAATTCTAGCACATCTTTGGCACAACTCAGGGACAACTCTGGCACAACTCTGGCACAACTCTGGCACAACTATGGCACAACTCTTGCACAACTCTGGCACAACTCTTGCACAACTCTGGCACAACTCTGGAACAACTCTTGCACCACTCTAGCACAATGCTGGCACAACTCTTGCACAACTTTGGCACAACTTTGGCAGACCTCTGGCACAACTCTGGCACAATTCTGGCACAACTATTGCACAACTCTGGCACAACTATGGCACAACTCTGGCACAACTCTGGCACAACTCTGGCACAAGTCTGGAACAAATCTGGCACAACTCTGGCACAAATCTGGCACAACTTTGGCACAACTCTTTCACAACACTGGCACAACTCTGGCACAACTCTGACACAACTCTGGCACAACTCTGGCACAACTCTGCCACAACTCTGGCACAACTCTGGCACAACTCTGCCACAACTCTGGCACAACTCTGGCACAACTCTGGTAGAACTCTGGCAAAACTCTGGCAAAATTCTGACACAACTATGGCACAACTCTGGCACAACTATGGCACAACTATGGCACAACTCTGGCACAACTCTGGCACAACTCTGGCACAACTCTGGCACAACAATGGCACAACTCTGGCACAACTCTGGCACAACTCTGCCACAACACTGGCACAACTCTGGCACAACTCTGACACAACTCTGGCACAACTCTGGCACAACTATGGCACAGCTCTGGCAAAACTCTGGCCCAATTCTGGCACAACTCTGGCACAACTCTGGAACAACTCTTGCACAACTCTAGCACAATGCTGGCACAACTCTGGCACAACTCTGGCACAACTCTGGCAGAACTCTAGCTCAACTCTGGAACATCTGACACAACTATTGCACAACTTTGGCACAACTATGGCTCAACTCTGGCACAACTCTGGCACAACTCTGGCACAACTCTGGCAGAACTCTGGCAAAATTCTGGCAAAATTCTGGCACAACTCTGACACAATTCTGCCACAACTCTGTTAGAACTCTTGCAAACCTCCCGCTCACTTTTGGCAGAACTCTGAGATAACGCTGGCACAACTCTGGCACAACTTTTGCATAACTCTGGCAGAACTCTGGCAAAATTCTGGCAAAATTCTGGCACAACTCTGACACAATTCTGCCACAACTCTGTTAGAACTCTTGCAAACCTCCCGCTCACTTTTGGCAGAACTCTGAGATAACGCTGGCACAACTCTGGCACAACTTTTGCATAACTCTGGCAGAACTCTGGCAAAATTCTGGCAAAATTCTGGCACAACTCTGACACAATTCTGCCACAACTCTGTTAGAACTCTTGCAAACCTCCCGCTCACTTTTGGCAGAACTCTGAGATAACGCTGGCACAACTCTGGCACAACTTTTGCATAACTCTGGCAGAACTCTGGCAAAATTCTGGCAAAATTCTGGCACAACTCTGACACAATTCTGCCACAACTCTGTTAGAACTCTTGCAAACCTCCCGCTCACTTTTGGCAGAACTCTGAGATAACGCTGGCACAACTCTGGCACAACTTTTGCATAACTCTGGCAGAACTCTGGCAAAATTCTGGCAAAATTCTGGCACAACTCTGACACAATTCTGCCACAACTCTGTTAGAACTCTTGCAAACCTCCCGCTCACTTTTGGCAGAACTCTGAGATAACGCTGGCACAACTCTGGCACAACTTTTGCATAACTCTGGCAGAACTCTGGCAAAATTCTGGCAAAATTCTGGCACAACTCTGACACAATTCTGCCACAACTCTGTTAGAACTCTTGCAAACCTCCCGCTCACTTTTGGCAGAACTCTGAGATAACGCTGGCACAACTCTGGCACAACTTTTGCATAACTCTGGCAGAACTCTGGCAAAATTCTGGCAAAATTCTGGCACAACTCTGACACAATTCTGCCACAACTCTGTTAGAACTCTTGCAAACCTCCCGCTCACTTTTGGCAGAACTCTGAGATAACGCTGGCACAACTCTGGCACAACTTTTGCATAACTCTGGCAGAACTCTGGCAAAATTCTGGCAAAATTCTGGCACAACTCTGACACAATTCTGCCACAACTCTGTTAGAACTCTTGCAAACCTCCCGCTCACTTTTGGCAGAACTCTGAGATAACGCTGGCACAACTCTGGCACAACTTTTGCATAACTCTGGCAGAACTCTGGCAAAATTCTGGCAAAATTCTGGCACAACTCTGACACAATTCTGCCACAACTCTGTTAGAACTCTTGCAAACCTCCCGCTCACTTTTGGCAGAACTCTGAGATAACGCTGGCACAACTCTGGCACAACTTTTGCATAACTCTGGCAGAACTCTGGCAAAATTCTGGCAAAATTCTGGCACAACTCTGACACAATTCTGCCACAACTCTGTTAGAACTCTTGCAAACCTCCCGCTCACTTTTGGCAGAACTCTGAGATAACGCTGGCACAACTCTGGCACAACTTTTGCATAACTCTGGCAGAACTCTGGCAAAATTCTGGCAAAATTCTGGCACAACTCTGACACAATTCTGCCACAACTCTGTTAGAACTCTTGCAAACCTCCCGCTCACTTTTGGCAGAACTCTGAGATAACGCTGGCACAACTCTGGCACAACTTTTGCATAACTCTGGCAGAACTCTGGCAAAATTCTGGCAAAATTCTGGCACAACTCTGACACAATTCTGCCACAACTCTGTTAGAACTCTTGCAAACCTCCCGCTCACTTTTGGCAGAACTCTGAGATAACGCTGGCACAACTCTGGCACAACTTTTGCATAACTCTGGCAGAACTCTGGCAAAATTCTGGCAAAATTCTGGCACAACTCTGACACAATTCTGCCACAACTCTGTTAGAACTCTTGCAAACCTCCCGCTCACTTTTGGCAGAACTCTGAGATAACGCTGGCACAACTCTGGCACAACTTTTGCATAACTCTGGCAGAACTCTGGCAAAATTCTGGCAAAATTCTGGCACAACTCTGACACAATTCTGCCACAACTCTGTTAGAACTCTTGCAAACCTCCCGCTCACTTTTGGCAGAACTCTGAGATAACGCTGGCACAACTCTGGCACAACTTTTGCATAACTCTGGCAGAACTCTGGCAAAATTCTGGCAAAATTCTGGCACAACTCTGACACAATTCTGCCACAACTCTGTTAGAACTCTTGCAAACCTCCCGCTCACTTTTGGCAGAACTCTGAGATAACGCTGGCACAACTCTGGCACAACTTTTGCATAACTCTGGCAGAACTCTGGCAAAATTCTGGCAAAATTCTGGCACAACTCTGACACAATTCTGCCACAACTCTGTTAGAACTCTTGCAAACCTCCCGCTCACTTTTGGCAGAACTCTGAGATAACGCTGGCACAACTCTGGCACAACTTTTGCATAACTCTGGCAGAACTCTGGCAAAATTCTGGCAAAATTCTGGCACAACTCTGACACAATTCTGCCACAACTCTGTTAGAACTCTTGCAAACCTCCCGCTCACTTTTGGCAGAACTCTGAGATAACGCTGGCACAACTCTGGCACAACTTTTGCATAACTCTGGCAGAACTCTGGCAAAATTCTGGCAAAATTCTGGCACAACTCTGACACAATTCTGCCACAACTCTGTTAGAACTCTTGCAAACCTCCCGCTCACTTTTGGCAGAACTCTGAGATAACGCTGGCACAACTCTGGCACAACTTTTGCATAACTCTGGCAGAACTCTGGCAAAATTCTGGCAAAATTCTGGCACAACTCTGACACAATTCTGCCACAACTCTGTTAGAACTCTTGCAAACCTCCCGCTCACTTTTGGCAGAACTCTGAGATAACGCTGGCACAACTCTGGCACAACTTTTGCATAACTCTGGCAGAACTCTGGCAAAATTCTGGCAAAATTCTGGCACAACTCTGACACAATTCTGCCACAACTCTGTTAGAACTCTTGCAAACCTCCCGCTCACTTTTGGCAGAACTCTGAGATAACGCTGGCACAACTCTGGCACAACTTTTGCATAACTCTGGCAGAACTCTGGCAAAATTCTGGCAAAATTCTGGCACAACTCTGACACAATTCTGCCACAACTCTGTTAGAACTCTTGCAAACCTCCCGCTCACTTTTGGCAGAACTCTGAGATAACGCTGGCACAACTCTGGCACAACTTTTGCATAACTCTGGCAGAACTCTGGCAAAATTCTGGCAAAATTCTGGCACAACTCTGACACAATTCTGCCACAACTCTGTTAGAACTCTTGCAAACCTCCCGCTCACTTTTGGCAGAACTCTGAGATAACGCTGGCACAACTCTGGCACAACTTTTGCATAACTCTGGCAGAACTCTGGCAAAATTCTGGCAAAATTCTGGCACAACTCTGACACAATTCTGCCACAACTCTGTTAGAACTCTTGCAAACCTCCCGCTCACTTTTGGCAGAACTCTGAGATAACGCTGGCACAACTCTGGCACAACTTTTGCATAACTCTGGCAGAACTCTGGCAAAATTCTGGCAAAATTCTGGCACAACTCTGACACAATTCTGCCACAACTCTGTTAGAACTCTTGCAAACCTCCCGCTCACTTTTGGCAGAACTCTGAGATAACGCTGGCACAACTCTGGCACAACTTTTGCATAACTCTGGCAGAACTCTGGCAAAATTCTGGCAAAATTCTGGCACAACTCTGACACAATTCTGCCACAACTCTGTTAGAACTCTTGCAAACCTCCCGCTCACTTTTGGCAGAACTCTGAGATAACGCTGGCACAACTCTGGCACAACTTTTGCATAACTCTGGCAGAACTCTGGCAAAATTCTGGCAAAATTCTGGCACAACTCTGACACAATTCTGCCACAACTCTGTTAGAACTCTTGCAAACCTCCCGCTCACTTTTGGCAGAACTCTGAGATAACGCTGGCACAACTCTGGCACAACTTTTGCATAACTCTGGCAGAACTCTGGCAAAATTCTGGCAAAATTCTGGCACAACTCTGACACAATTCTGCCACAACTCTGTTAGAACTCTTGCAAACCTCCCGCTCACTTTTGGCAGAACTCTGAGATAACGCTGGCACAACTCTGGCACAACTTTTGCATAACTCTGGCAGAACTCTGGCAAAATTCTGGCAAAATTCTGGCACAACTCTGACACAATTCTGCCACAACTCTGTTAGAACTCTTGCAAACCTCCCGCTCACTTTTGGCAGAACTCTGAGATAACGCTGGCACAACTCTGGCACAACTTTTGCATAACTCTGGCAGAACTCTGGCAAAATTCTGGCAAAATTCTGGCACAACTCTGACACAATTCTGCCACAACTCTGTTAGAACTCTTGCAAACCTCCCGCTCACTTTTGGCAGAACTCTGAGATAACGCTGGCACAACTCTGGCACAACTTTTGCATAACTCTGGCAGAACTCTGGCAAAATTCTGGCAAAATTCTGGCACAACTCTGACACAATTCTGCCACAACTCTGTTAGAACTCTTGCAAACCTCCCGCTCACTTTTGGCAGAACTCTGAGATAACGCTGGCACAACTCTGGCACAACTTTTGCATAACTCTGGCAGAACTCTGGCAAAATTCTGGCAAAATTCTGGCACAACTCTGACACAATTCTGCCACAACTCTGTTAGAACTCTTGCAAACCTCCCGCTCACTTTTGGCAGAACTCTGAGATAACGCTGGCACAACTCTGGCATAACTCTGGCACGACTCTGGCACAACTCTGGCACCACTCTGGCACAACTCTCGCACAGCTCTGGCACAACTCTGGGACAACTCTGGCACAACTCTGGTAGAACTCTGGCAAAACTCTGGCAAAATTCTGACACAACTATGGCACAACTCTGGCACAACTATGGCACAACTATGGCACAACTCTGGCACAACTCTGGCACAACTCTGGCACAACTCTGACACAATTCTGCCACAACTCTGTTAGAACTCTTGCAAACCTCCAGCACACTTTTGGCAGAACTCTGAGATAACGCTGGCACAACTTTGGCATGACTCTGGCACAACTCTGGCACAACTCTGGCACAACTCTGGCACGACTCTGGCACAACTCTGGCACAACTCTGGCACAACTCTGGCACAACTATGGCACAGCTCTGGCACAACTCTGACACAACTCTGGCACAACTTGGGCAAAACTGTGGCACAACTCTGGCACAACTTTGGCACATCTCTGGCACAACTCTGGCACAACTCTGGCACAACTCTGGCAGGACTGTGGCACGACTCTGGCACAACTCTGGCACAACACTCGCTCAACTCTAGCACAACTCTGGCACAACTCTGGCACAACTCTGGCACAACTTTGGCACATCTCTGGCACAACTCTGGCACAACTCTGGCACAACTCTGGCAGGACTGTGGCACGACTCTGGCACAACTCTGGCACAACACTCGCTCAACTCTAGCACAAATCTGGCACAACTCTGGCACAACTCTGTAACAACTCTGGCACAACTCTGGCACAACTCTGACTTAACTCTGGTATAACTCTGGAAAAATGCTGGCAAACCTCTAGCACATCTTTGGCACAACTCAGGGACAACTCTGGCACAACTCTGGCACACCTCTGGCACAACTATGGCACAACTCTGGCACAACTCTGGCACAGCTCTGGCACAACTCTGGCACAACTCTCGCTCAACACTGGCACAACTCTGGCACAACGCTGGCACAGCTCTGGCACAACTCTGGCACAACTCTCGCTCAACACTGGCACAACTCTGGCACAACGCTGGCACAGCTCTGGCACAACTCTGGCACAACTCTCGCTCAACACTGGCACAACTCTGGCACAACGCTGGCACAGCTCTGGCACAACTCTGGCACAACTCTCGCTCAACACTGGCACAACTCTGGCACAACGCTGGCACAGCTCTGGCACAACTCTGGCACAACTCTCGCTCAACACTGGCACAACTCTGGCACAACGCTGGCACAGCTCTGGCACAACTCTGGCACAACTCTCGCTCAACACTGGCACAACTCTGGCACAACGCTGGCACAGCTCTGGCACAACTCTGGCACAACTCTCGCTCAACACTGGCACAACTCTGGCACAACGCTGGCACAGCTCTGGCACAACTCTGGCACAACTCTCGCTCAACACTGGCACAACTCTGGCACAACGCTGGCACAGCTCTGGCACAACTCTGGCACAACTCTCGCTCAACACTGGCACAACTCTGGCACAACGCTGGCACAGCTCTGGCACAACTCTGGCACAACTCTCGCTCAACACTGGCACAACTCTGGCACAACGCTGGCACAGCTCTGGCACAACTCTGGCACAACTCTCGCTCAACACTGGCACAACTCTGGCACAACGCTGGCACAGCTCTGGCACAACTCTGGCACAACTCTCGCTCAACACTGGCACAACTCTGGCACAACGCTGGCACAGCTCTGGCACAACTCTGGCACAACTCTCGCTCAACACTGGCACAACTCTGGCACAACGCTGGCACAGCTCTGGCACAACTCTGGCACAACTCTCGCTCAACACTGGCACAACTCTGGCACAACGCTGGCACAGCTCTGGCACAACTCTGGCACAACTCTCGCTCAACACTGGCACAACTCTGGCACAACGCTGGCACAGCTCTGGCACAACTCT
This sequence comes from Penium margaritaceum, assembly GCA_023375785.1. Taxonomy (NCBI): domain Eukaryota; kingdom Viridiplantae; phylum Streptophyta; class Zygnematophyceae; order Desmidiales; family Peniaceae; genus Penium; species Penium margaritaceum. The sequence continues at coordinate 81,348 of SZWC01010651.1, read as the reverse complement.
GGCACAACTCTCGCTCAACACTGGCACAACTCTGGCACAACGCTGGCACAGCTCTGGCACAACTCTGGCACAACTCTCGCTCAACACTGGCACAACTCTGGCACAACGCTGGCACAGCTCTGGCACAACTCTGGCACAACTCTCGCTCAACACTGGCACAACTCTGGCACAACGCTGGCACAGCTCTGGCACAACTCTGGCACAACTCTCGCTCAACACTGGCACAACTCTGGCACAACGCTGGCACAGCTCTGGCACAACTCTGGCACAACTCTCGCTCAACACTGGCACAACTCTGGCACAACGCTGGCACAGCTCTGGCACAACTCTGGCACAACTCTCGCTCAACACTGGCACAACTCTGGCACAACGCTGGCACAGCTCTGGCACAACTCTGGCACAACTCTCGCTCAACACTGGCACAACTCTGGCACAACGCTGGCACAGCTCTGGCACAACTCTGGCACAACTCTCGCTCAACACTGGCACAACTCTGGCACAACGCTGGCACAGCTCTGGCACAACTCTGGCACAACTCTCGCTCAACACTGGCACAACTCTGGCACAACGCTGGCACAGCTCTGGCACAACTCTGGCACAACTCTCGCTCAACACTGGCACAACTCTGGCACAACGCTGGCACAGCTCTGGCACAACTCTGGCACAACTCTCGCTCAACACTGGCACAACTCTGGCACAACGCTGGCACAGCTCTGGCACAACTCTGGCACAACTCTCGCTCAACACTGGCACAACTCTGGCACAACGCTGGCACAGCTCTGGCACAACTCTGGCACAACTCTCGCTCAACACTGGCACAACTCTGGCACAACGCTGGCACAGCTCTGGCACAACTCTGGCACAACTCTCGCTCAACACTGGCACAACTCTGGCACAACGCTGGCACAGCTCTGGCACAACTCTGGCACAACTCTCGCTCAACACTGGCACAACTCTGGCACAACGCTGGCACAGCTCTGGCACAACTCTGGCACAACTCTCGCTCAACACTGGCACAACTCTGGCACAACGCTGGCACAGCTCTGGCACAACTCTGGCACAACTCTCGCTCAACACTGGCACAACTCTGGCACAACGCTGGCACAGCTCTGGCACAACTCTGGCACAACTCTCGCTCAACACTGGCACAACTCTGGCACAACGCTGGCACAGCTCTGGCACAACTCTGGCACAACTCTCGCTCAACACTGGCACAACTCTGGCACAACGCTGGCACAGCTCTGGCACAACTCTGGCACAACTCTCGCTCAACACTGGCACAACTCTGGCACAACGCTGGCACAGCTCTGGCACAACTCTGGCACAACTCTCGCTCAACACTGGCACAACTCTGGCACAACGCTGGCACAGCTCTGGCACAACTCTGGCACAACTCTCGCTCAACACTGGCACAACTCTGGCACAACGCTGGCACAGCTCTGGCACAACTCTGGCACAACTCTCGCTCAACACTGGCACAACTCTGGCACAACGCTGGCACAGCTCTGGCACAACTCTGGCACAACTCTCGCTCAACACTGGCACAACTCTGGCACAACGCTGGCACAGCTCTGGCACAACTCTGGCACAACTCTCGCTCAACACTGGCACAACTCTGGCACAACGCTGGCACAGCTCTGGCACAACTCTGGCACAACTCTCGCTCAACACTGGCACAACTCTGGCACAACGCTGGCACAGCTCTGGCACAACTCTGGCACAACTCTCGCTCAACACTGGCACAACTCTGGCACAACGCTGGCACAGCTCTGGCACAACTCTGGCACAACTCTCGCTCAACACTGGCACAACTCTGGCACAACGCTGGCACAGCTCTGGCACAACTCTGGCACAACTCTCGCTCAACACTGGCACAACTCTGGCACAACGCTGGCACAGCTCTGGCACAACTCTGGCACAACTCTCGCTCAACACTGGCACAACTCTGGCACAACGCTGGCACAGCTCTGGCACAACTCTGGCACAACTCTCGCTCAACACTGGCACAACTCTGGCACAACGCTGGCACAGCTCTGGCACAACTCTGGCACAACTCTCGCTCAACACTGGCACAACTCTGGCACAACGCTGGCACAGCTCTGGCACAACTCTGGCACAACTCTCGCTCAACACTGGCACAACTCTGGCACAACGCTGGCACAGCTCTGGCACAACTCTGGCACAACTCTCGCTCAACACTGGCACAACTCTGGCACAACGCTGGCACAGCTCTGGCACAACTCTGGCACAACTCTCGCTCAACACTGGCACAACTCTGGCACAACGCTGGCACAGCTCTGGCACAACTCTGGCACAACTCTCGCTCAACACTGGCACAACTCTGGCACAACGCTGGCACAGCTCTGGCACAACTCTGGCACAACTCTCGCTCAACACTGGCACAACTCTGGCACAACGCTGGCACAGCTCTGGCACAACTCTGGCACAACTCTCGCTCAACACTGGCACAACTCTGGCACAACGCTGGCACAGCTCTGGCACAACTCTGGCACAACTCTCGCTCAACACTGGCACAACTCTGGCACAACGCTGGCACAGCTCTGGCACAACTCTGGCACAACTCTCGCTCAACACTGGCACAACTCTGGCACAACGCTGGCACAGCTCTGGCACAACTCTGGCACAACTCTCGCTCAACACTGGCACAACTCTGGCACAACGCTGGCACAGCTCTGGCACAACTCTGGCACAACTCTCGCTCAACACTGGCACAACTCTGGCACAACGCTGGCACAGCTCTGGCACAACTCTGGCACAACTCTCGCTCAACACTGGCACAACTCTGGCACAACGCTGGCACAGCTCTGGCACAACTCTGGCACAACTCTCGCTCAACACTGGCACAACTCTGGCACAACGCTGGCACAGCTCTGGCACAACTCTGGCACAACTCTCGCTCAACACTGGCACAACTCTGGCACAACGCTGGCACAGCTCTGGCACAACTCTGGCACAACTCGGCACAACTCTGGCAAAACTCTGGCAAACCTCTTGCACAACTTTGGCACAACTCTGAGACAACTCTGGCACAACTCTGGCACAACTCGGCACAACTCTGGCACAACTCTGGCAGAATTCTGGCACAGCACTGGCAAAACTCTGGCAAACCTCTAGCACAACTCTGGCACAAATCTGGGACAACTGTGGCACAACTCAGACACAACTCTGGCAGAACTCTGGCACAACTCTGCCACAACTCTGGCACAACTCTGGCACAACGCTGGCACAACTCTGGTACAACTCTCGCACAACGCTGGCACAACTCTGGTACAACTCTCGCACAACGCTGGCACAACTCTGGTACAACTCTCGCACAACGCTGGCACAACTCTGGTACAACTCTCGCACAACGCTGGCACAACTCTGGTACAACTCTCGCACAACGCTGGCACAACTCTGGTACAACTCTCGCACAACGCTGGCACAACTCTGGTACAACTCTCGCACAACGCTGGCACAACTCTGGTACAACTCTCGCACAACGCTGGCACAACTCTGGTACAACTCTCGCACAACGCTGGCACAACTCTGGTACAACTCTCGCACAACGCTGGCACAACTCTGGTACAACTCTCGCACAACGCTGGCACAACTCTGGTACAACTCTCGCACAACGCTGGCACAACTCTGGTACAACTCTCGCACAACGCTGGCACAACTCTGGTACAACTCTCGCACAACGCTGGCACAACTCTGGTACAACTCTCGCACAACGCTGGCACAACTCTGGTACAACTCTCGCACAACGCTGGCACAACTCTGGTACAACTCTCGCACAACGCTGGCACAACTCTGGTACAACTCTCGCACAACGCTGGCACAACTCTGGTACAACTCTCGCACAACGCTGGCACAACTCTGGTACAACTCTCGCACAACGCTGGCACAACTCTGGTACAACTCTCGCACAACGCTGGCACAACTCTGGTACAACTCTCGCACAACGCTGGCACAACTCTGGTACAACTCTCGCACAACGCTGGCACAACTCTGGTACAACTCTCGCACAACGCTGGCACAACTCTGGTACAACTCTCGCACAACGCTGGCACAACTCTGGTACAACTCTCGCACAACGCTGGCACAACTCTGGTACAACTCTCGCACAACGCTGGCACAACTCTGGTACAACTCTCGCACAACGCTGGCACAACTCTGGTACAACTCTCGCACAACGCTGGCACAACTCTGGTACAACTCTCGCACAACGCTGGCACAACTCTGGTACAACTCTCGCACAACGCTGGCACAACTCTGGTACAACTCTCGCACAACGCTGGCACAACTCTGGTACAACTCTCGCACAACGCTGGCACAACTCTGGTACAACTCTCGCACAACGCTGGCACAACTCTGGTACAACTCTCGCACAACGCTGGCACAACTCTGGTACAACTCTCGCACAACGCTGGCACAACTCTGGTACAACTCTCGCACAACGCTGGCACAACTCTGGTACAACTCTCGCACAACGCTGGCACAACTCTGGTACAACTCTCGCACAACGCTGGCACAACTCTGGTACAACTCTCGCACAACGCTGGCACAACTCTGGTACAACTCTCGCACAACGCTGGCACAACTCTGGTACAACTCTCGCACAACGCTGGCACAACTCTGGTACAACTCTCGCACAACGCTGGCACAACTCTGGTACAACTCTCGCACAACGCTGGCACAACTCTGGTACAACTCTCGCACAACGCTGGCACAACTCTGGTACAACTCTCGCACAACGCTGGCACAACTCTGGTACAACTCTCGCACAACGCTGGCACAACTCTGGTACAACTCTCGCACAACGCTGGCACAACTCTGGTACAACTCTCGCACAACGCTGGCACAACTCTGGTACAACTCTCGCACAACGCTGGCACAACTCTGGTACAACTCTCGCACAACGCTGGCACAACTCTGGTACAACTCTCGCACAACGCTGGCACAACTCTGGTACAACTCTCGCACAACGCTGGCACAACTCTGGTACAACTCTCGCACAACGCTGGCACAACTCTGGTACAACTCTCGCACAACGCTGGCACAACTCTGGTACAACTCTCGCACAACGCTGGCACAACTCTGGTACAACTCTCGCACAACGCTGGCACAACTCTGGTACAACTCTCGCACAACGCTGGCACAACTCTGGTACAACTCTCGCACAACGCTGGCACAACTCTGGTACAACTCTCGCACAACGCTGGCACAACTCTGGTACAACTCTCGCACAACGCTGGCACAACTCTGGTACAACTCTCGCACAACGCTGGCACAACTCTGGTACAACTCTCGCACAACGCTGGCACAACTCTGGTACAACTCTCGCACAACGCTGGCACAACTCTGGTACAACTCTCGCACAACGCTGGCACAACTCTGGTACAACTCTCGCACAACGCTGGCACAACTCTGGTACAACTCTCGCACAACGCTGGCACAACTCTGGTACAACTCTCGCACAACGCTGGCACAACTCTGGTACAACTCTCGCACAACGCTGGCACAACTCTGGTACAACTCTCGCACAACGCTGGCACAACTCTGGTACAACTCTCGCACAACGCTGGCACAACTCTGGTACAACTCTCGCACAACGCTGGCACAACTCTGGTACAACTCTCGCACAACGCTGGCACAACTCTGGTACAACTCTCGCACAACGCTGGCACAACTCTGGTACAACTCTCGCACAACGCTGGCACAACTCTGGTACAACTCTCGCACAACGCTGGCACAACTCTGGTACAACTCTCGCACAACGCTGGCACAACTCTGGTACAACTCTCGCACAACGCTGGCACAACTCTGGTACAACTCTCGCACAACGCTGGCACAACTCTGGTACAACTCTCGCACAACGCTGGCACAACTCTGGTACAACTCTCGCACAACGCTGGCACAACTCTGGTACAACTCTCGCACAACGCTGGCACAACTCTGGTACAACTCTCGCACAACGCTGGCACAACTCTGGTACAACTCTCGCACAACGCTGGCACAACTCTGGTACAACTCTCGCACAACGCTGGCACAACTCTGGTACAACTCTCGCACAACGCTGGCACAACTCTGGTACAACTCTCGCACAACGCTGGCACAACTCTGGTACAACTCTCGCACAACGCTGGCACAACTCTGGTACAACTCTCGCACAACGCTGGCACAACTCTGTTACAATTCTGGCACAACTCTCGCACAACTCTTGCACAACTCTGGCACAACTATGGCACAACTCTGGCACAACTCTGGCACAACTCTGGCAAAACTCTGGCAAAACTCTGGCACAACTCTCGCACAACTCTGGCACGACTCTGGCACAACTCTGGCACAACTCTGGCATAACTTTGGCACGACGGTGGGACCATTCTGGCTCCCAGAGCCGCTGCGCATACCCCAACTTTGGAAAGCCATATCTCCCTTGATACTTGTCCGATTCCGGCGAAACAGCTTTCACCGGATCCAGCGACTCTTCACCTTTCTGGATAAATCCTCCATTTTAGGATTTGAGCAAATTTCGAGTCGCCAGATCCGCCGGAGCGGAGTTTCCATTTTCTGGTGGCTCGTCAGCGCCTCCCGGCACCGCACTTGGGCATGCGGAGGGGCAATTTTTCAACATTCTCCCCCTTGCACCTTCCATGCCCGCTGCTTCTGCTTGCTCCCACTCATCTTCCGCCACGCCCTCCAGCCCATCATAGCTGGTCATCCCAAGTCCGGCCACGCTCATCGCGTGCCGTTCTGCGGATTGCGCTTTGGTCAAGCAATCCGCAAGCATGCTCTGCGTGCTGCAGTGCTGCAGCACCACATGCCCCTTCCCGACCATGTCTTGTGCGTAATGATAACGCACGTCAATGTGCTTCGTCCTCCTGTGCTGCGTTGGGTTGTTGGTCAGCGAGATGGAGCCGGTGTTGTCCTTGTGCACCACCGTAGGCTCCTGCTGCGGCACGCCCAGCTCCCCCAGCAACCTGCGGAGCCACACCGCCTCCTTGACCGCCTCGGCCAGCGCGATGTACTCAGCTTCCACTGTGGAGGTGGCGACGCAGTCCTGCTTCCTGCTGCACCAAGAGACCACTGCACCAGCGAGGAAGAACACGTAGCCGGATGTGGACTTCCGCTTGTCCACATCGCAAGCGTAGTCTGCATCCGTGTAGCAGACCAGACGCAAAGGGTCCGCCCGCCCGCCCGCCCTCAGGCGCGCGTGCCGTGTCGCCTGCAGGTAGCGGAGGATGCGCTTGACCGCCTGCCAGTGTAGTGGCCCTGGGTCGGCCACGTACCTGCTCACTTGGCCCACCGCGTAGGCCAGGTCCGGTCGAGTCGCCACCATGGCGTACATGAGGCTGCCCACCGCCGATTGGTAAGGCACCCCTGCCATATCCTCCCGCTCTTCTTTTGTTTGCGGCGCCATTGCCGCACTTAGTTCATAGGTCGTGGAGACAGGACTGCACACTGGTTTGCAGTCCTCCATGCCGTACCGCTTCAGCACCTCAGCCACGTATTTGGCCTGCCCCAGCTCAAGCGTGCACGCCCTCCGGTTCCGCGCAATGCTCACCCCGAGGTAGAACTCCAGCTCCCCCATGTCCGACATCTGGAACCTGCTGCTCAGCTGCTCTTTCAGCTGTTGTAGGCTCGGCAGGTCTGAGGAGCACAAGATCAGATTATCCACGTAGAGTGCGACAATCTGATGGAGCTTCTTGCTGCGTCGCACGTATACACTGTGATCTGCTTCACAGCGCTTGAAGCCGAGTTGTGCCATGAAGCTGTCCATCTGTTCGTACCAGCAACGGGGCGATTGTTCTAGCCCATACAAGGACTTTTGCAGCTTGCACACCTTGCCCTCCGGCGCCTCCACCCCCTCCGGCACCTCCATGTAGATTTCCTTGTTGATCATGCCATTGAGGAAGGCCGTCTTTACGTCCATTTGGTGGAGCTCCATGTCCTTCGCGGCTGCCACCGCAAGGATCACCCGGATGCTTGTGAACTTGGCGACGGGGGCAAACGTCTCATCGTAGTGCTCGCCCTTACGCTGTGCGTACCCCTTCGCCACGAGCCGCGCCTTGTACTTGTCAACCACACCTTCCTTTGTGAACTTGGTCTTGAAGACCCACTTGGAGCCGATGACCTTGGCGTCTTTCGGCCTGTCAACCAGCTGCCACGTGTTGTTTTCAGCAATGGACGCCAACTCCAACTTGATGGCGGCGTCCCACTGCTATCCCTCGGGCCGTGCAAGCGCCTCTTGCACAGTCGTTGGTTCCGTTGATGCAGCCAGCATGCACCGCATCATGCCGATCCATCGATCAGTGCCTGCGTCGAAACGCTTCCCCGCTTTTCGCTGCCTCTCGCTGCGGCGCGGCAGTCTTGGCGACGTCTCGTCGCTCTGCTGCGATCCTTCCGACTCAGCCCGCTCCGGTGAATCATCGACCGGCCGACTTCCCGAGGATTCTTCCCGCTCCAGTGATCCATCAACCGGGCGAGCGGCGCGTCCGGAGGACTTTTCTTCAACGCCTGACGCGAACTCCGTCGGGAGTGCGCACTTTGGCACCCGTAGAGCCTCCTTCGACGGATCATTCCGCCGGATCTCCACCCCAGCTGCATCATCGTCAGAGTCCTCCGCGTCGGCTGCTGCACCTGCTGCACCGCCACGCTCCGACGCCGCATCATCGACCTCCGTGTCCGCCGGCTCCTCCTCGTAGTCAAGGAGCTGGAACCACTCCCCCTGTTTTGGATTGTTTCCGATGCTCATGTCGTTACTGCTGCTGCTGAAGCTTTGCTGCTCGTCGAACTCGACATCACGGCTGCGGATGATCTCTTGAGTGCGCGGGTCCCAGAGCCGATACGCTTTTTGCGCGCTCTTGTAGCCGAGGAACAAGCACGGCTTCGCACGCGGTTCCAGCTTGCTGTCGCGTCATTGCGCCGCCTGCACCATCGCGTGCGCCTTGCACCCGAACACCTTCAGGTGTGCCACGTTTGGCTTGCGCCCGCTCCAAACCTCCTGCGGCGTCTTCCAGCCGCCCTTACCCTTCATCACCGCTGTTGGGGTGAGGTTGATGGTGTAGCTCGCTGTACGCACAGCCTCCACCCAGAAACCTCGCGGCAACCCCGCATCCACAAGCATGGTCCGCACCATGTTGAGAAGCGTCTGGTTTGCCCGCTCAGCCACTCCGTTGGACTGTGGCGAGTACGGCGTAGTGGGTTCCCACTTGATGCCCTGCTGCTTCATCCACCCGCTGCAGCCCACGTACTCTCCGCCATTGTCGCTGCGTAGCGCTCTGACCTTCCGGCCAGTCTGCCTCTCCACCGCTGCGATGTACTCCTTCAGCCGGTCTAGGACCTCGCCTTTCAGCTTCATGAAGTACACGTAGAGCTTCCTGATGCAGTCGTCAATGAAGGTGACGAAGTATCTGAAGCCGCCGTTTGACGGCGTTTTGAACGGTCTGCACACGTTGCTGTGCACGACCTCTAGCAGGTCCTTTGCGCGAGCCGCATTCTTGTTGAACGGCTTGCGCCGCGCCTTGCCCAAAATGCAAGGCTCGCACTTTTTGTGCGCTGCTGCATCTGCTCCCGCGTCTGCACCGTCGATGACGAGGCCGCGCACCATGTCGCGCTTCGCCATCTCCTTAACGGTTGCGGGCACCGAATGCCCCAACCGTTGGTGCCAGAGCTCCAGATCAGCGCTTCCTCCCTTGGCCATGTTGACGATGCGCTCCTGCGAATGTGCTACGTTGGATGCCGTGGGGACCACCTTGGTCTCCACGATGTAGAGACCGCCCTCGCGCTTTGCCTCCAGCTTGACCTCGCCGTCGCCGTCGATGCGCACCACTACGCCTTTCTTGCGGAAGAGCACCTCATATCCCTTGTCTGTCAAGCGGCTGACAGTCAAAATGTCAGCCAGGCTGGGGTCGTGCTGCACATCACGAATTGTGCACAGCTCCTTCTTACCGCCCACCACGACTTCCACCTCCACGTCGCCTTGGCCGGCCGCCGGCTAGACTTTGTCGTTCGCGACCATCATTGACTTAGAGGACTTCTCGTAGGTGACGAACCCCACCTTCTCGACTTGGGTGTGCTCCTCGGCCCCGGAATCCAGGCACCGCCTGTTGGCCTTCTTGAGGAAGTGGTTCTTGTTGTCGTTGAGGAGCGACCTGCCCTTGCTGTTTTTACCGCTGGTCTTCGCCTCCTCCGGGCACTCACGGGCCCAATGGCCCTCCTTGCCGCAGTTGCGGCACGCACCTTTCTTGGCGTCCTTCTTGCCGTTGCCCTTTCCGCCACTTCCTTGGCCCTCGCTTCCGCCACCGCGCGTTTTGGTGACAAGGGCCGATGAGGAAGACGAGGACTCCCCGCAGCTCCGGCGCTGCGCCTCATTGCGTATGTACTCTGGGACCGCGCCATAGGTGAGCTTGTCCTCCGACCGTCCTCCGAGAACGGTGATAAGTGGACCCCAACTGTCAGGTAAGGCCATGAGGAGGGCCATCGCCTGCAGCTGCATGTCGATCTTCCACCCCACGTCATCGCATTGCAAGGCGAGCGACTCGATCTGCTGCATGGCGGAGATGACATCATCTCCCTCCTCGATTCTCACCGTGAGGAGTCGCTTCATCGCGAAGATTTTATTCGCGAGCGACTTGGATTGGTGGATGGCGCAGAGTTTTTCCCAAGCTTTGGCTGCCAGCTTGCAGCCTTGGAAGTAGCCCCACTGCGACTCGGCTGTCCCGGACACCAGGAGCATGAGCGCCTCCGTGTTCTTCTTTTCGAAGGCCTGCTTCTCCGCATCCGTAGCAGTCGCCTCTGTGAGCACCTCCTTTCCCAACATGACATCCAGTAGCCCCTTATGCGAGAGGTGCAGTTCGAACTGCTACCTCCATAGCCCAAAGCCCGGGCCGCCCGCATACTTCTGAATGGGCTGCGTCTCCTTCTGCGCCATGTGCGCAGATGCTACTCCGACGAGTTCTCATAACTTCACGGCGACGTCCAAGATGACGATCCCGTGCGCTGCGGAAGACGTGAACGTTGGACGCGTTCAGACCCGTGGGCCCATAACCCTTTGTCAGGGTGAGATCTGGGTGGTGCGGTCCTGACGTTTGTCTGATCGTCTCTAGTGGTTCACGTCTACTGTTTTGGGTGAATCTGAGACTGAGCGTGAGCTTTCTGGTCGCCTCACGCTATGTGAGCAGGAATTTGGACACAGTCAGTTTGCAAAGGGAATAACGTCGTTTTGAGTTAGTTTTTGAACATGGACATGATCACAACATTTATAGGACTAGTCATGAGCTTTCCAACGCACCAAATTGCGCGCAATTTGGCCAAGTGTAGCTCAAGTTATGCTTGCCAAAGCGCAGGTCTCACCCACCACAGAAGCCTGACGCCGCCACTCGCCGTGGCGCCTTCGTTCACGTGCGAGGCGCCTTTCCCAAGGCGCATGTCCCATTGCACATGGTGTATGGGTCCCCTGCACTGTTTCCACGCACCCTACCCACTTTTGGGTCGTGTTTGGTGATGGGGTGTGACGAGGTTCGAAACCTGTCCGCGGACCTGCAGTAAGAATTTTGACGAAGTCCCCGAGTAACAAAACGTACTACTGAGTTTCGGACGTCGAGCCAGGATTTTGGCGAAGTCCCNATTTATAGGACTAGTCATGAGCTTTCCAACGCACCAAATTGCGCGCAATTTGGCCAAGTGTAGCTCAAGTTATGCTTGCCAAAGCGCAGGTCTCACCCACCACAGAAGCCTGACGCCGCCACTCGCCGTGGCGCCTTCGTTCACGTGCGAGGCGCCTTTCCCAAGGCGCATGTCCCATTGCACATGGTGTATGGGTCCCCTGCACTGTTTCCACGCACCCTACCCACTTTTGGTTCGTGTTTGGTGATGGGGTGTGACGAGGTTCGAAACCTGTCCGCGGACCTGCAGTCAGAATTAAGTCCCCGAGTAACAAAACGTACTACTGAGTTTCGGACGTCAAGCCAGGATTTTGGCTGTCCCTCAGTAACAACCTGCACTACTGGATCCGGTGGATGATCCGCCGGATCAGGTGGATCATCCACCGGACGCCTCGGCAGGCCTATCGGAGCATTTTATCCACATGGTATTTTTGATACTCGGTCCGGTCGATTATCGACCGGATTTCAAGTCGCAGCCGGCTCCCAGAGCCGCTGCGCATACCCCAACTTTGGAAAGCCATATATCCCTTGATACTTGTCCGATTCCGGCGAAACAACTTCCACCGGATCCAGCAACTCGTCAACTTTCCAGGGCAATCCTCCATTTCAGGATCTGAGCAAATTTCGAGTCTCCAGATCCGCCGGAGCAGAGTTTCTATTTTCTGGCGGCTCGTCAGCGCCTCCCGGCGCCGCACTTGGGCATGCGGAGGGGCAATTTTTCAACACTTCCATCTTTGGTGAGGTTGGGAGTCATTGGGGTCCATCGTTGGCACTGTGGCTGGATTGTTGGGTTCAAGTATTCGGCCTGCGAAACTTACACGTCTATGCACTCAATGTTGGTTTTTCACACATCTCTCATTTGTGCTCTGTTGCATCCTCCCAACTTGTGTACATTGGTGTGCAGATGAATGGCAACAAGATGTGACGTTGCTGGAGTGTCGTGTGGTGGAGCAAACATACGTAGAGGCTTACACGCAGTTTGTTGGAGCCTCCTCCCTCCAACGTGCTAAGCTCCATCGGCTGACCTCCTCGGTTGTCGTGCCGCCAGCAGTCACTGTCACTGCATATGCTGTCTACGCACATCTTGCGCCGTTTTTGTCTGCACTATTACATTTGCACCACCATGTTGTGTATATGGTCCAAGTTTCATGATTTTCGGGCACTGTTGGTACCAAGGATTGATGTAGACATTGCCCGCGTTTCGATAGCCATAACTCCTCACTGATGTTTTCTAGCTGATTCTGATCTCACGACTGCATTTAGAGCATGATTTTTATGGTATGGTCCAGTTTTCAGGTAAATTGGACAGCACTCAAGGTTTGTGTTGTCTGCATTCTGGCAGGGCTTATCGAGAAAACCCTACTTGCCAGAAAATAGGTCTATTTTCCGATTGGCTTGTTAGCTGAGTAACAAGCTCTAGAGAGCTGGGGGGGGAGCTAGAACTTGGAGGAGTCTCCCATTCCTTTTCATTCTAAATTTTTAATCAGTCATTTCTAGTTGTCAGCTCGTGTCTATCGCTAACTCTCGCGCACGCAGCTCTGGATAGCAAACACATGAGCTCTCACACTTAGACTATGGTGTAGCAAAATGAAGGGGCAGCTTAAGCAACGAGCATGGGTTCCCGCAGGCTGCATCAACAATGCTGATTCCCCAAATTTATGCTATAGGAGATTTCTAGCTTGGTATCAAAGCCAGAGTCCAGAAAATTTAGCATAACACTGGCAAAAAATTCCATTCAATGCTGGCGATCCCCAGAATGCCCCCGTGAAGGGGAAATGCTACCGGATTAATTTTGGCAATGTTGACCTGCCGGGTGGCATCGTCAAAATGATCGCGACATGAGGGAAATGCTGCCAAAATGATTTTGGCAGCACTAACCCCATAACGGTGATAGCGTTGGTGGACACACGACCAGCACGTAGGACCAACGCTGGAGTGTCATGAACGAAAAGTGACTATGCTGTTGCAAGCGCCGTAGGAGCAGTAGTAGCACACAGCAAGTACATGCAACACGTAGCTAGCAACAGCACCAATTGCAAGCAGCTGCCACTGTAGCAAGCAACAACAATAGCAGCACGCGGCAATAGCAGTGAGCAGCAAGCAGCAAGCACCGAGCAACAGCTGAAGTGGATAGCACAAGTACCGGCGGGCTACAGCAATAGCTACCAACAGCAGCAGTGGCGTGCATTAGTTCCAAGCACCAACAACAGCCGACAGTAGTCGTAGTTGCCAAAAGCTACAACAGTAGGCATTAGAAGCAGTAGCGTGAAGCAAGAGCGAGTAGCAGTAGCACCAGGAGCGAGCAGCAATCACCAGCAACAAGCAGAGACAAGCAGTGGTAGTTGCAATAGATGTGGGTAGCAGCAACTGCAGGAACTACTCATAGCTCGTTGCTTGCAGCTTGCTGTGAGTAGCAAGCTCACTGCTTGCAGGTTGTAGCGAGTAGTGAATAGGACAAAACGGAAAAGAAAACACACACACGCACACACACACACACACACACGTAAGATATTCCCCATTCCTACAGGTGGCTCTGTTATAGCAGCTGCAACCACCATCGTCGTTGTGGCAGTTGCAGAAGCAACTGCAGTAGCACTAGTAGCATGCAGCAGATTAGTAGTAGCATCGGTAGAAGCTTCAACAATAGAATACATAGCAGCATCACCACCACCACCAGCAATACCAATAGCAGCAGTAGTTGCAACAATAGCCACAATAGCAGCGGTAGCAGCAATGGTAATACTTGTTGGAGGAGTAGTAGGAACAACAGCAACAACAACGGCACCAACAACAACAACAACAACAGCAGCGGCTCTGCAACTGACACAACAGCGACTGTAATAATAGTGCGACAGTCGTTGCTAACATAAGTCATACTTGCCTAACGTCAATGCTAACGTCTGCAAAAAAAAACTGTAGCAGCAACCTTGCAGATAATGTAACAGTAACTACTGTCGCCAGCCATCCTAAGCTAATATCACTACTGGAATTAGCAGCACAAAAAAGAAAAGGGGCAACAAAGGACACTATGGCAGACAATGGAGAGGAGTCCTCCTCAGTTGGAGGACCCCCTTTCCTGCAACATCTATAGTTGTTGCAATAGCAGTATTAGTAGAAGCTAGAAGAGTAGAAGGAACAGCAGCAGTAGTAGCCGTGATGGCAACAGCAATAGGAGCAGCCACAACAACATTAGTAACAATTGTAGTAACATCCATCGTCGCAACAGCAACAACAGCCGCAACAACGCCGATACCCTGCGAACTCTGTCATCAGTCATGCTGGCTTGACATATGTGCTCGTTGCTTTACGCCAGTAGGTCAAAACGCTAATACAACAGCTAGTGGTACTACAGCCACTGACACAACTACCATAGTAGTAGCCGCAGCAGTAGCATTATTAGGTGTCGTAGCAGAAGCAACGGCTTCAGCAAGCACTTTTTGTTCCACCCAGGTACGCGAGCCTTGCGGCATCCTATACCACATAGTACCTAATGTAGTAGCACACCCAGCGTCAACATCAGACAGTGAAGTCAGTCCTAGGCCCAACTCTCGATGCCAGCACCAGGTTGAAGGACTTTGAAACCTCACGGCCGCATCTTCAGGTTGGCGAGCAGTTTCGAAGTTGGGAGTAAGCTTCCGGATCCGGGCAGCTGCATGTCTTGCCCTCGCGTCCTTCCTCAGCAAACTCACCACTGGCGCACTCCCTTACTCCGTAGTAGCGTGGCACATACTCACATACTCACGCCCTCATTCTCTGTCAAGTGACGCTAAAACCAGGCACCTGATCTGGGAGTTCAACTCCCTCTGCATGGGGGAGACCGAGACGGTCACCTCCTATTTGCAACGCGTAGAGGTCATCGTGCGCCACTTTAGAGACATCGCGCCACCCCCTCTCTCCGTGCTGCTGACCATCAAGTGCTCTGCCACCGACGTCTTCTCTGACATCTTCGTCCACTACTCCCAGGAGGTCCTCACCGTGATGGCTGCCCAGGCTACCCTCATGTCCCGGGCATAAGAACTCTTCCTCCTCATCAAGAAGGCTTGTCAAGAGTCACACATCCATCGCACAGAGTCCCTTGCCTCTTGTGCCATTCCCTTAGTGGTTGTTGCCGCTCCACCTGCAGCGACGTACTCCGGCGCCTCCTCATCTCGCAATAAGAAGCATAGGGGCAAGAAGGGCAAGGGCCCAAAGCACCCGTCTAGAGGATCCAGTAGTGGGAGCCTCATCTGCCACAACTATGGCCAGTCTGGACACAGGTGGTATACGTGTCTGCTCCCAACTGACAAAGCTTGCATCATCGCCACCATTCATCGCTAGCGTGAGTGTCGTCTTGCCACCACTGTCCTGACTGTCGTTGCTCTTGCAGCATCAACGCCGCTCGTGACGACTCCACCATGGTATCTTCCATAGCCTTCCACATCCAATCCTCCGTCACGTGTGCCTTCCTTCTCCTTCTTGGACTCCGGTGTTATCACACCGCAGTCAGTGTATCTGTCGGTCCCTTAACCCGCGAGCATGAGTTCAAGCAGTTCATCGCACTCAACCTCATCCTTCCATGCCCTCCCCCCAAGGGAAGTGCAAGTTGCGTCGTTGTTGGTTCCACTGCCCTACCGTGCATGAAAGATTCTGTGCTGCAATCGTGCCCTGTACCTTTCTCCACTCTATCCTCTGCCATGCCCTTCCTACCTTCTCCTCTTCGTGATGATGCCGCATGGCTTGATGACTGGCACTCTCAGTTCACACATTCGTCCACTACGTCCGCATTGCTTGTCCACTTCCACATGCAATCAACAAACTGGTCACACTGTTCAACGATCCGTCAGAGACCTTCATCATCAACTTTGGGGCCATGCATCACATGAAGGCCTCACGCGAGGCCTTAAGTGTCCTCGGTCAAGTCATCGATGTCTGTGGGGTTCGGTGTTACCCGTTTGTGGTGTCGGTGTGTTCGTTTTTGTGGTTCTGTGGGTGATGTCTTTGTGACTGATGACCTCTCCGTCTCTAGCCTTGAGCTCAACCTCCTGCCTATCACATCCCTTGATCGCATGAGCATGGACATTCTGCACTTGTGTGGCGTTGGCACTTTGTCATTGCAATAGTCACGTCGTGACGTTGTGCATTCCACCGCTCCTGGAAAGTTGTGGCACGTACCGTGCCTGTCTGCTTCTACTTCTGTCACCTCCTCATTGGTTGACACTGGCCAAGTGTTTATTACTAGCACATTCTCTCCACAGCACACATCTCTCCTGCATTGTCGCCTCTGTCATGTCCACTCTGCCGCAGTCGACAGCATGCTTGGTACACAGCCAGCCAGAGGCATTGATCCAGCCTCCTTTCCTCTGTCATGTCTCACCGAGTGCATTGATTGTGGTCAGGAGAATATGCACCATTCCACCTATCCTTTGTGTGCCTCTCGTGCGACTGCCCCGGTCGACTTGGTTCAGTTCTATGTCATGGGTCCCCTCCCGACAGCGGTTGTTGGAGAGCACGGTAGTTATGTCCTTCCACTGACGGACAACTACACTTGCTATTGGTTGGTATTTTGCCTTTGGCAGGAGTGCAACCTCACTCCCACCATTCAAGACTAGCTTGTTTATGCTCAACGTGAGTTTGGTCGCCCTATTCGCCGCTTCCGATTTAGTAGCGGGGATGAGTTTATGGGGGAGACCACACTCTTCCTAGCCTCCCATGGCATCCATCATGAGACATCGGTGCCTTATACGCAAGCCCAGAACAACGTATTTGAGCGGTGGAACCGTACAATGGCCGATGTTGTCAGCACCATGCGGGTCAAGTCCAGTCTCTCTGTCGCCTTCTACTTTGAGGCCATGACCTACATCACATGGATTCGGAACCGGATTCCACACGGACCCATTCCTTGTGAGTCCACACCATACGAGCACCGGTATGGAGAGCAAGCTGAGCTCCACGTGGCTTGCGTCTCGGGGTACGTAGCTATCATGTGGATGCCTCCTCAATAACAGGCTAGCAAGCTCGAGCCTCGCAGCCATCCTTGCACCTTCCTTGGCATCTCACGTCAGTCTAAGGCATGGCGCTTCTTGGATCCCACCCGGCACTGTATTTTCGAGTCCCGGGATGCCCTCTTCTTTGGGGACCTCCTTCCTCGCGACCTTGTTTGCTCCGACGCGTTGATGTTCCTTCCATCGCGTGGGGGAGTGGTGGGTCCGTCATTTGTCCAGCTGCGTCTGGGCATCCCATCGTCTACGCCCACAAGACCTTCTGTGTTAGATGCCCATTCCGTGTCCGCCAGCCCCTCCGGACTGACTTTCCCATCCATGTCTGTCAGCCCCTCCGGATTGGCTATCCCGTCCGTGTCCGCCAACCCCTCCGGGGCAGCTGCCCTGTTTGTGTCCGTCGGCACCTCAGGGTTGGCTGCTCCATCCATGTCCGCCAACCCCTCCGGGCTAGTTGCCCCGTCCGTGTCCGCCAGAATCTCCAGGCCGGCTCCCCATCTGTGTATGCGAGCCCCTCCAAGTCGGTTACCCCGTCCATGTCCGCCAGCCCCTCTAAGCCGGCTGCCCCACCCATGTCCGCCAGCCCCTCCAAGCCGGCTGCCCCCTCTGTGTCCGCCAGCCCCTCCGGGCCAGTTGCTTCGTTTGTGTCCACCAGCTCCTCCGGGCCGGCTGTTCCATCCGTGTCCGCCAGCCCCTCTAGGTTAGCTGCCCCATCAGTGTGTGCCAGCCTTGTCGGTTTCTGCCAGCCCCTATGAGCCGGGTGCCTCGTACGTGTCCCCTAGCCCCTCTAGGCCAGATGTCCCACTCACGTCTGCCAGTCCCTCGAGGCCGGCTGACCCGTCCATGTCGGCGCGCTACACACGTGGTCCTGGAGGGAGCCTTCGACCCAGGCGGACAGTGAGCACTCACGTCGCCTCCTCATGCCCTTTTGCGCTACGACCTCTCGTCATCCCACGAGGCTCCTTGCCTCCTGTCAAACCCACTTCCGTAGTTGTGATTGGGGACCCCGACACGAAGGCACCTGGCTTGGCCATACTGTCATTCGTCACTGACCTAAATCCAGGGTCAGCTTTGGGCTATACGTTACTCCATCAAGAGCACCGATATGTCGTTACAACCACGCTGATGTGTACGCTACCAGAGGTGTGGGATGCACGCGCGCTTACTTACTGCCCTATGGAGCAACCAAAGGACCCAACTACCCTACGTGAGGCTCGGGTGTCTCTTGAGGGCGCTCACGGGGAGGCTGCATGCACCGACAAGCTTACTACCATTCGGCTATATCAATTCTATGAGCTTGTAGACCTCTCTCTAGGCCATAAGGCCATCGATCCCAAGTCGGTTCTCCGGCAAAAGTGGAAGCCAGACGGGTCCCTGGACAAATACAAGGCCCATCTTACAGCTAAGGGGTCAGGTCCATGGGGTCGACTATGACCACATCTTTGCCTCGGTCGGTCATTTCTCCACTCATTGAGCGTTCTTCAACCAACTCGCCCAGCACGGGTGGGAACTAAATTAGATGGATGTGAGAAACACATTTCTCTATGGTCCACTGGAGGGCAAGGAGCTCTACATGGTACAGCCTCTAGGCTTCTACGATGGCTCCATCAAGGTTTAGAAGCTGCAGAAGGCCCTTGATGGCCTGTAGTAGTCACCACACTCTTGGAATTAGGAGATGAGCTATACGCTTCTCAGCGGTGGCCTCCTTTGTAGCTCTACCAACACCACGTTGTTCATCAGTCCTCGAGTTCAGGACCTCCGGTCAACACAAGTCTTTTTGGGCATGGAGCTTGAGTATGACCGCTATCTTGGTATCATGCATGTCCATCAGGCCCTCAACGTGCAGACCATTGCTGGGAGCTTCGTTGAGGACCTACCCTTTGTGCCAAGAGCATCCTCACCCATGTCACCAGATGGTGAGACAATGCTCAAGAGCTCTTATCTAGCCATGGTGAGGGAGCGAGTAGACGTGACCATGTATTTACGCTTCTTCGGGTCATTGATTTTCTTGGCGACAACGACGTGTCCAGATATTGCGTTCGCTGTCAACCTCCTTGCACGCTTCTCTCAGGAGTCGCATCACCTCCACTTCGAGGCCGCAATCCAAGTAATGTGATATGTCATCTCTACCCCACGGCGAGGCCTCATGTTGTGGCGATAGCCTTCCAATGTGGCGACGAGATACATCGACAGTGACTGGGTCGGCAGTCCGGACGATAAGAGTCGTACTAGCTGGATCTTTCTTGTTGGCGGCACGGTTGTATCCTGGCATAGTGGCAAGAATGGCTGCATTACACGTAGCACTACTGAGGCTGAGTATGTCACTCTTGGTTGTGGGGCTTGTGAGCGCGTGTGGCTCTGCGGCCTGTTGTGTGAGTTGCATTAGTCAATCCCGTCCATCACGTTACATTGTAATAATGAAAGTGTCGTGGCCATCGCCAACAATGACGACGTGCATCACACTCCTACAAAGCACAACAATGTCGAGTACCACTATGTGCATTTTTTGTTGCATGACGGCAGCATCAGCATTGTGTGGGTCGAGACAGCATGGGAGTTGGCTGATTTCTTCACCAAGGCACTGAAGCGTGACTCGTTCAGGATGGATGTGAGTGCGATTGTTGTGCGTCCGTGAGGTTCTCTCTCTCTCTCCCTATCTCCTTGGTCTCTGAGCTCTCTGCCCGCCTATGTGCATTACGCTTGTGAGTCATGGGGAAGAGTTTGTTTTTCACACATCTCTTGTTTGTACTCTCTTGTGTCCTCCCGGCTTGTATACATCGGCGTGCAGATGACCGACGATGAGACGCGACGCTGTTGGAGTCTCATCTAGTGGAGCCGACACGCACAGAGGCCTACTCCCAGATTGCTGGAGCCTCCTCCCTTGAACATGCTGAGCTCCATCGGCAGACCTCCTCGACAGTCATATCGCCAACAGTCGTTGTTGCATATGCTCTTTGTACGCGTCCAACACCGTGTCTGAATACACTGTTGCACTCGCAACGCCATGTTATGCCTAGGGTCCCACTTGCATGATTTTCGGACACTTTGGTACCGAGGATTAGCGTAGATGCTGCCTGGGTTTAGGCAGCCATAACTCCTCACTGTTGTTTTTCTAGCTGATTCTAACTACACAAATGTGTTTGCAGCATGCGTATTATGTTATGGTCCAGCTTTCAGGCAAAATAGACGACGCCCGGGTTTTTGGCTTTCGGTTGTGTGGCAGGGCTCACCGAGAAAACCCTGCCTGCCAGAAGATAGGTTTGTTTTCTTACTAGCTCATAGACTAGGTAACAAGCTCTACAGAGCTGGGAGGAGGGAGATAGAACTTGGAGTGGTTTCCCATCACTGTTCATTCTCAGTTCTTAGTAAGTCATTTCCACTTTTCTGCTGTTGTCTGGCGCTAACTCTGGCAAGTGCGTTTCTGAGTAACAAACACGAGAGCTCTCAGAATTACGCTCTTGTGCAGCACACCGAGTCGGCTGCTTAAGCAACGAGCGTGGGTTCCCGCACGCTCCATCAACAACGCTGCTGTCCCATCCTGTTGTTATAGGAAATTTCCAGGTCTAAATTTTCTCTTTTGAGCTTGAATTTTGTTCGTTTTCAATACTTTGTAGTTGGAAAGTCCCAATAAATGTGGGAATACAGATGCCATGCAACACATCTAGTATGGCAGTAGCATTTCTTGACTACAACTCAGTTGAGCACCATTACCGCAACTATTGGATTAGAAGCTTGGTTGCCACCATGTCATTACAGACTGGATGGTTGCATGTTCATCTCCATCCTAAAACATGCAACAGCATTCAAACACCCAACAAGATCTTAACGAACACCTAACAAGCGCCAACAATCGACCAACCATTGATCCGCGATTGTTGGGCGTTCCTTAGCGATGGTTGAGCTGCAGTCGCCATCCACATTCGTCTGCAATCGACAGCCTCGCCCTCCAGCAAATTCTGCACATCTATCCCAAGCTTGCTCATAGATGTAGAGCATGGAGGACGTCATGGCCATTTTCTGGGAGTTTGTCATTTGTTCCTCCATCCCAACTGAGCGTACTAACTTCCTCCCGTTCTATCATTGCAGATCCCAACGGGAATTCTACTCATGGTTACCTAAGCATCCTCGAGGTCAATATGCCGGAGCACCAAAAGGGGACTCTCAGCTAGGGGACGGATTACATTGCAGCGTTTGAATGTGAAGGCAGGTGAACATGGTCAGATATCACCTGGCCAATCAGAGGAGGTCTTTTATGATGCTGTAGAGTGTGGAGATGTTTGCCCCTGTGTAGCGTGTGATGTTATCCGCTGGGTCCATAACTTGCCCATGTACGTGCAAGAGCGGATTGCCTCATGTGACCTCTCCCCATCATCTTTCAAGTGGAAAGGAGGCATTGGTACTTAGTCACCCTTGATGATACTATTGCTTGCAATTTAACACCATCATTTGTCAATGAATGTTAGTGAGAAGGGCATGCAGAAATGCATGTAGAACATGAAATGATTACGTTTAACAGTTAACCAAATGTTGCTGTGGTGTTCGTCTTAATGTCATTATGCTGTTGTTACAAACAACAGCATACTGACAGCATGTGTTCAGGCTCCTCGATACACCACTCTGTCTCTATCATATAGAGTAGGACATTGGATGACAAGGCATAGCAATACATTAGGTAGCAATATCTTGGAAAACCATAGGACAAACAAAGCACACAAATTCTTTGTGTGAAGTAGTGGATTATGTGTACTCCATGCCCTCATGCCAGTTTCTGCTGTCTGGGTACTCTAGACACGATTTTACATAATTGTAGCCACAATGTACTGGACTGGGGGTACTCCATACATGATTGTGGGTACTCCAAACATGATTATTCATAATTCTAGCCACAATGTAGTCGGACGGGGGAACTCCACACATGATTGTGGGTATTCCAGACATGATTATACAAATTTCTTGCCACAATGTAGTTGACCGGGGTACTCCAGACATAATTCTGGGTACTCCATACATGATTATACAAAATTGTTGCCACAATGCAGTGGAACGAGGGTGCTCCAGACATGATTGTGGGTACTCTAGACATGATTACACATAATTGTAGCCACAATGTAATGGAGCGGGGAAACTCCATACATGATTGTGGGTACTTCATAAATGATCATAGAGAATTGTAACCATAATGTACTGGACAGGGGGTACTCCATACATGATTGTGGGTACTCCATACATGATAATACATAATTGTAGCCATAATGTATTGGACCGGGGGTACTCAAGACACGATTGTGGATACTCCAGATATGATTATACAGAAATCCAGCCACAATGTACTGGCCCGGGGGTACTCCAGACATGATTGTAGGTACTCCATACATGATTGTGGGTACTCCAAAAATCATTATATAGAATAATAGCCACAATGTTCCATACCAGGTGTACTCCAGACATGAATATGGGTACTCCAGACATGATCATAAAGAGTTCTAGCCACAATGTACTGGACCGGGGATACTCCAGACATGATTGTGTGAAAATAAACATTGTTAAGCTAAAAAAGAAGGGCCATGTACAAAGGAAAGGACTGAATCATTCATCACTAAGACGGTGAAAGGAGGGCATTAGAGAAATGAAAATGTAGAGGCAAACTGACACGCTCCTGGAAAGAGGGGGCACGTTGGACACGATTTGGCATGAAAACAACATCGGTAACATGCGCAGGGGCCACTTCGTACTCGGTTGCTCAGACCATACCCACGGCTCCCAAGGCTGGGGACAGTCTGGCAGCTGACTACTCGGCATGGGAATTCCCAAGTTCCATGCCATATGTTTTGGAGTCATAGAAAGTAGGGCCCATTATGGTTCTTCATGGGCCAACTCACGGTTGCATGCTACATACCGGTCCCACTCCTCCTTCAATGCGACCCATGCGCGATGAGTCACCATAGGGTCCGTTATGGGTGTACCCCATCCATGATGTGCCGAGCCATTCGGACGTCCGTCGGTATCCATCTCGATCCAACGTGCAGTCAAATTAGGTGGATACTTTTGTTGTGATTTGTGACATTCCTATCGACCTGTACAGTTTACTGTGACCACTCGGCCGTGTCCATACTCATGCAGATCCCTGATGCAGACCCTGATGGCACCGGGCATCATCTGGTGGCGGACTACCAGCCTGGAGCTGACTGACGACCGTTCCAGAGCTTTGGACGTTATCCGAGACCTCTTGCAATTATTCTGCTGCACACATGAGTTTACCGATGGACTGGCTGTGGGCTCAATCTGCATGTTTTTGCATTGTGTGTCCACCGTTTGATGCCGGATGCATGCATGTGACCAGTCATACTGTTTTGCATTTGATTTTGCTCGTATACCTTCATACGGCGTAACGTTCTTGTATTTCTATGTAGAGTTACGACCAAAACAGTGGTTTTGTGCAGGTTTTAGGACACATCTTGCACTGCCGCGTGCGACACGCGCCGTGCGCCACGGCAGGTACTTATGCCATGGACCTGTCATTTATCATTTTTTGTTGCAAATTCTATTGAAGCATTCTGACACTTTGCCTTGTGTCTCCTAGCCAGCCCCTTGCCAGTGTGTGCACGACTTGTGACTGTCGTCACCGTCTGACCAGGCACTGACGCCCAGTCAGCGGCTGTGATGCTAGGAAGCTTGCATGCATCTTCTTATGGTATCAGAGCAGTGAGACATTTCTCACCAAGCTACGCAGCAGTGACACAGCAGAGCAAGAGCAGTGACAGTCACCGGTGCAACAGATCCATAGGGACCCGTCGACGACAACCGACCGCCGTCGACGTCACTCACCATCACCAGGTCAGACTACAGTCACGAGCAGCTGCCGACATTGGCACATGCAGCAGCAGTAGCATTCAACAGCAGCAACAGTAGTGTAGTAGACGAGTAGCACAACAGTAGCGGTAGCAGCAGCTGTAGCAACAGTGGCAGCAGCAGCGGCGGCAGTAGCACACGGTGGCAGTACCATAGCAGTAGCGCGTGGTAGCAGCAGCACAACAGCTGCGCAACAACAGCGGCAGCAGTAGAGTAGCTACGTAGCAGCAGCGGTAGTAGCAGCGGTAGCGGCAGAAGTACAGTAGCACTGCAGTAGCGGCTGCAGCAGCATCGCAACAGCAACAGCAATAGCACGCAACGGCGAGAGCAGCGTGTAGCAGCGGCAGCGCACAACAACAGCATCAACATGCGGCTACTACCACCACCGCACATGCAGCCAACACGTGGCCGCTCTCCACGCAACCGCGTGGCTACTATTGCAGCTCATAAG
Organism: Penium margaritaceum; assembly: GCA_023375785.1. Taxonomy (NCBI): domain Eukaryota; kingdom Viridiplantae; phylum Streptophyta; class Zygnematophyceae; order Desmidiales; family Peniaceae; genus Penium; species Penium margaritaceum. The sequence goes on along the minus strand of SZWC01010651.1, from coordinate 56,404 downwards.
GTCGCAACAGCAGTCGAGTGGAAGCTGCAGCACAACTTCCGCGCAGCTCCCTCGCAGCTGCTGTGAAACGGCCGCCAGCTCGAGCAGCAACCACAAGGGTTGACCAAAAAAAGGGCAGCTGATGACAGTATTTTTTGTTGCTGATGTCACCAGGTCATGCTGACATCAGCAAATTTTTGCTGACTTTAGCACTTGCCTTAGTGAAGTTTTTCGTTGAAGAGTCAAACTTTGCCACTGTTTTAATTTCTCGAGAAACGATGACGTTTCTGCAATTCAACCACATTGACATTTCAGCCCATAGTGAGCGGCGACATGGCTCCGTCCGGCGGTAAGGGAAAAAGGGTACTAGATCCCTCTTCCCTTTCTTCAGGGGTCATGAGCCCACGTTCGCAGACTATTGAGGACCTGCGGAGCCAACAGGACAAGACGCGTCGCCTGTAGCAGGAGCAGACTGACGCTATCCGTGCACTCATCGAGCTTCTCCGAGGTCATTTCACAACCCCACGACGGACCTTTGGGGGAGCGACCAAGGTCGCACCCTCTACACAGCAGTCAGCTCCAGCATTGGAGACAGGAGCCGGAGCAGACCCGCCACCTCTTGATCCTTGGGACGAGGATCCACATATGCCACGCATGGGGGACGAGTCCCGGGAGGGCGAGATTCGTGTGCTTTAGGAGCGTGTCCGTCAGCTTCAGACAAGCTCTCGACCCCCACACACATTTTTTTTCTCCGAGATTCAATCTTCACCTGACCTTCACCCCAGCAACTTCCCTCTTCCGGGCGTCTTTCCCATCCCTCATCCTTCCCAGCCTTTGGTTGCCCTCCCTGCGGAGCGGCAACCCAAGGACTTTGACACATCGCCTCCATGGTATGTTAGCGATGACGGTTTTGACTGATGGGAGATCCTTTTCCAAGTTTGGGCCACCTCAGAGGGCGTCTGGCCCTACTACCATAGCCCGTATCAGACTGCGGACCAAGCACAGGTGCTGACAGAGGCTAGGGCGATGCGCGGAATTCTCTATGCCATGTCCCGCGAGACCGTCGTTGGCTTCCGCTCGTTCCTTGGTGAGGCTGGCACATGCACCAGCGCTGATCCTTGCAGGGGCTAGGACCTGGCATTTTTCCTGTAAGCTGCAGAGATGCACGCCACCCGCGCCGTGTACATTCGTGCCTTCCACTCCTTTCGTTAGGGGCCTGCCAAGCCTGCATTCGACTACTGGCGATGCGCCATGCGCATCTATACGTGCCTTGGGACCTCAGGAGGTACACAGCTGTGGGCGCTCCACACGATCATGCTCGGAGTTTGGCTTGAGAACACAGACATCTTTACGAGGTATAGCGATGCCGTGCTTACGCCTTTTTCAGCCTCACTGCAGTTCCTTCCCTGGGCGCACCAGCTTTTTCTCCAGGTGGTTGTGGCTCATCAGGAGACCTCCCTTCCAGTAGCAGTCGTCGCATCCCCACCGATGCCCCTCTTGCAGACTCCTCCATCCTCTACCACGTCCTCCTCCTCCGCTTCCACCCTGATTACACCGACTCAGACACAGGGTGTCGCGGCAGCAGCACAGGGGAAGAAGGGGCGACAGAGGCGTAGCTCGGGCCAGTAGCAGTCACAGCAGCAATCGTCATCGGGCAATAGTAGTGGGCGCTCTGTCCACTGTTACAACTGTGGAGGCACTCATTGCTACACTGAGTGCCAGCAACCGCTCGATTGGACGCGGATTACTCGCGGGCTCAAGGCTGCGTACACACTACAGTCCACTTTGAGTAGCACATCCTCTGGACGTGCGGCGACCACGATTGTAGCAGTTCCTGCTTCACCACCGGTGACCTGTAGTGACCCAGACCCACGTGACCGCACCATCGCCGAGCTCCACCACCTTCTAGCGCTTCGCTTTCAGGGAGGTACGAGTGTGTTGTCCCAGCCGGGTGGTTCATAGATTATGTGTCTGTCTGTCCTTGTGGCTTGAGATGACTCGTGTGGGGGGCACAGTCGGCATGTGATAACGATGGGCCTGAATGTACATATTCAATTCATGAGTCTCACCTTTGTGCCCTTCGACGTTCTTCCACACCTCTGGCCAGCGTCCGTCTGAGGCCAAGTGTTCCATTGCCTATTTTACAGTGGCGCCCTCTAGCCGTGATTACGGTCGCACTTGGATCATCGATTCCGGTGCCACTGATCACATGACCTATTGTCGCAGTGATTTTGTTGTTCTTGGTCCTGTTGCGTATGTTCGTTCCATCCCAAAAGGCTGTGGTCAGTCCTTACCAGTCCAGGGTGTTGGGATTGTGTGTTTCAATGGTATGTCTGGTCCCTTGTATCTATCCGAGGTGTTTTTTGTGCCTATCCTTGAGCTGAGCTTGCTTTCTGTACGTGCTTGCATGCTGATGGGACTCTTTGTGGAGCACATTGTGGACTCCACCACTGTGACCGCTATTGACAATGATAGCATTGTTCTTTGTGAATCTGTTGTGTATGACCTGTATCGTGTCTCTTGCACTTCTGCTCCTTTTTCCTCCTCTCCTTCTGCTCGTGTTTGTCACTGGTATTCTGTCTCCTGAGCACCAGCGATTGCTTCATCGCCGCCTGTGTCATGTAGGCTCTGACACTATGTCAAAGCTCATTCGGAAACATCCAACCCTTGGTCTTGACGCGGCTTCTTTCAAGAAGTGGCCAAGTCCGACTATCTCTTCTACCCTAAGGGTAAGATGCATCATTGCACCTACCCCGACTCCCGTTCACACGCACTTCGCGCTCTCGAGTTAGTCCATTTGGACCTTCTTGGTCCCCTACCTGCCCAGTCTTTGTCCAATCGGGGTCGATACGTCTTGACCCTGACTGAGGACTTCACTCGGATGTAGTGGGTCTATAGCCTCCGATAGAGGAGTGACGCTGCTCTCGCGGTTCACCTCTGGCTAGTGATAGCTGAGCGTCAGTCCCGCCACACACTGCACCCCTTCCGCTCGGATCGCGGCGGCGAGTTTCTTGGCGAGATGGACAGCTTCTTTGCCGAGCATGGGATTTTTCACCATGTCTCCGCTCCTCCTACTCCTCAGCAGAACGGTGTCTCTGAGCGCTGGAACCGCACCATGAAAGATGCGGTTTGCGCTATGCGATCTGAGTGTAGTCTTCCGGAGTCCTTCACTTTTGAAGGATTTCATGGTCCTCTTCCGGACCATGTCACACCGTATGAGCTCTGGTTTGGCCACCGTGCTGACTTACGCCTCGCTCGCATTTTGGGATCATTGGCTTCTGTGTGGTACATCGAGGACCAGCAGGGGTCCAAGGTCTCACCGCGAGGTCACTTGTGTGCCTTCGTCGGCATCTCCACGTGATCGAAGGCATGGAGTTTTTGGGACCCGGCTCCTTGTTGCATTGTTGAGTCCCGCCACTCACTCTTCTTCGAGTCCCTCACCTACCGTGATCTGACTTTGATCATGTCGCTAACCATCACACACGTTCCCACATGTGAAGTTTCTTGACGGAAGGGGGAGTGTGCGCCTGAGAGCACCGCTCGCCAGGCTGATATAACCGTTTGAGCTCCCTCCACTTCTCCGGCTCTTGATAACCCAGCGATCATAGCTGTTAGTCTAGAGTTCTCTCCTGTACCACTGGCTTCTACCCATGTCCCCTCGCACCCTAGAGGTACCCATGATCCTGTGACCGTACTTGTGTCTGTCGGCACTCCTACCTCTGTGCGTGGACCTGCCTCACCTGTTGTTACTGTCACACCAAGCCACGTGTCCCCCACACTTGCATCTCCTCGCACGGCATCACCAGGTCCCTTGCCTCAGCCCTCCCCATCTATGATTGTACCCATTCCTGAGCTTGAGATGCGCCCCTCGAGCCCGGGTTACTCCCGTGAGCCTGGCTGTCATCTTCAACTATTTGACTCCGGAGCTTAGCAAGTTTCTGGTCCCACACCCAGGCGCTCTGCTCGCAGCATCGCGAGTGGTGATCCCCGCACAAAGGCCCTAGGCCTGAGTGTCCGGACTAAGCACACTGAGAAACATCCAACATGTCCCGTAGGGTACGACCTTATCACTCGTGAGTTTCATATCGCCTATGATGCAACAGCTGATCTTGTGGTCGTCAGACCTAGCACTGAGGCATGCGCTCTTGCGACGGAGAGCTCTCCCTCTATGGCGCCTGACCCGGGCACACTGAGGGAAGCTCTCTCATCACATGATGTTGACGCTTGGAGTACTGCTTGCGAGAATGACCTTTGTGCCATCCGAGAGCACGGAGTTTACGAGCTAGTCGACCTTCCACCTGGGAGGAAGGCTATTAAAATCAAGTGGGTCTTTCGCAAGAAAGTGAAGCCGGATGGCTTACTGGAACGCCACAAGGCTCGCTTAGTCATCAAGGGGCACTCTGAGATTTAGGGCATCGATTACACTGACACCTTTGCCCCTATCAGCCGCATGACCTCAGCTCGAGCTCTGTTTGGTGTAGTGGCTCAGCATGTCTGGAAACTGCACCAGATGGATGTGAACAATGTGTTCCTCCATGGCTCTCTGGATGAGGAGATTTATGTCGCTCAGCCACCCGACTTTGATGACAATGACACGGTCTAGCACTTGCGTAAGTCCGTGTACGGCCTCAAGAAGTCTCCTTGATGTTGGAACCAGGAGATCATTGGAACCCTGACTCGTGCGGAAAATGTACGGAGCAAGACGAATCCTTCTCTCTTCATCCGACGGACGCTTGAGTGATTCACTGCCATCGTGGTCTATGTTGACGATCTTTTGATCGTGTCTCCTTCACTGGAGGTCGTAAACGAGGCTAAGGTTGTCCTCCACATTGCTTACAGGATAAAGGACCTTGGTCCTGCGCCGGTGTTTCTTGGCATGGACATCGTGCATGACCGTAGACGCCGTACTCTACTACTGCATTAGGCCCGATACGCACGTGTTATGGGGGAGCGTTTCAGCGACCTTTTTGGCGCAGTGCCCACGGTTTCAACACCTCTCACGCTTGACGGGCAGGATGCCCTGAACGTGGAAGATCCGAAAAAGATGGGGAAGATAGTGGATGTGACCCTGTACGTCCGTCTCATCGGATCTCTTATGTACCTGGCCACTACCACACGTCCCAACATTGCATATGCTGTCAACCTCCTTGCCCAGTTTTTGCAGGCTCCGTGCACTAGAGCCCTTCACGCGGCTATGCGAGTGGTGCGGTAAGTGGTCTCCATACCGTACCTCGGACGCTGCTTTTGCCGGTAGCATTCGGTGGTCCTTGAAGGCTACACCGACAACGACTCGGCCTGGAGCCCAGATGGACGAAGTCGCACCAATTAAGTATTCCAGCTTGGTGGGACTGCTGTGTCCTGGTGCACCGGGAAGCAGGGCTGCATTGCACGTAGCTTATCGGAGGCAGATTATGTTGCTATGGGTACAAGAGCTATTTAGGTGGTATGGCTGCAGCGCCTACTCCTTGAGCTTAGCCAGTCACTACCCGTTGTTGTGCTTTGTTGCGACAACCAGAGTGCTCTTGCGATTCCGGAGAACTGCGGTGTCTTCCATGCTTGTACAAAGCACATTGCGGTTGAACATCAGTTTGTGCGTGATCTAGTGTAGCGACACGTGATCTCTGTCCTTTGGGTTGGCACTAACATGCAGCATGTGACTTCTTGACGAAGGCACTAGCACGAGGAAAGTTCCTAGTGGAAGTTCGTGCTGGTTTTGTACATCTCTCATTGTACTCTGTTGTGTCCTACCAGCTTGTGTACATTGGCGTGCATATGACTGACGGCGAGACTTGACACCGCTCGAGTGTCGCTTGGTGGAGCCAACGCACACTGAGGCCCCCTCACCCGACACTGGAGCCTCCTCCTCTGGCGATGCGCTCAGCTCCACTGGCAGGCCTCCTCGGTAGTCGGGCCGCCGGTGGTCACTGCCACTACAGATGTTGTCTGTATGCACCTAGCGCTGTGTCTGGCTGTGGCATTGCGTCTACAGCATCATGCGATGCCTAGGGTCCATGTCTCCTGTTGTATGGCCTTGTATGGCATCGTTGACTGTTATAGGCACTCCCTGGGTTCGTGCAGCCATAACTTCTTGTAGTAATTTTTCGCGCTGATTCTGACCGCATAAATGTGTTGGAAGCGTTGGTAATGGTATGGTCTACTTGACAGGAAAAACGGATGACGTCCGGGTTTTGGGCTGTCGGGCGTCTGGCAGGGCTCACCCAGAAAACCCTGCCTGCCAGAATGTAGGTCTAGCACTATTTTCTGATTCACTGGTTAGCTGAGTAACAAGTTCTACACTAGTGGGGGGGAGCTAGAACTTGGAGGGTCTCCCATTGTTGCTCATTCTTCATTGCTAATCAGTTGCTTTCAGTTTTCAGCTGTTTTCTGGCGCTAACACTAGCACGCGCACTTCTGGGTAACAAACCCAGAGCTTCCAGACTTAAGTCTCTAGAGCAGCAGACTGAGGGGGCAGCAGACTTAAGCAACGAGCGTGGAAGCCCGCACGCTGCATCGACAACGTATGCTGCCACAACCTGCTGCATAGATTTCTAGCTTTGTATCAGAGCCAGAGCGTAGTAGCAGCAGTAGAAGACTGGCGTACAGGTGCCAAAAAACGCTGACAAACCCCCATGCGCGCCAGTGCAGGGGAAATGCTGCCGGATTTTTTCCGGCAGCATTCACCCACCTGGTGGCGGCGTCACATTTCTTCCACAGCCACTGGTCCAAGGGAAATGCTGCCGAACTTTTTTTGGGCAGCACTGACCCCCACACGTGACACGAGGAGGTGGGCAGCAGGCCACATCCAATACTTGCGGGCTATGACGCACGCGGCAACGTCACCCAGGTGTAGTGACTTGCACTAGCACGCAGTAGCAACAGTTTGCAGCAGCAACAGCCACAGGCAACGACAACGAGCAATGGCAGTAATAACCAGAAGCAGCTGCGTGCAGCAGCAGCAGGAAGAAGCAGCAGGTCGCAGCAGCCCGTAATAACAGCTCGTAACAGCAGCAACCTCCAATAGTAGCTCGTAGCCGTAGCAGCCCGCAGCAGCAGCGACAAGCAGCAACTGCTTCAGGGTGCTGCAGCAGCAACAGGCTACAACAGGATGTAGCAGCCGCAACAGTAAGCTACACCAGCAGCCAACCGTAGCACCAGCAGCAGCGAGAAGTTGCCAGCAGCGACTACTGATACTCGTTGCCTGGAGGAAGCGAGCAGTGAGCAGCAGCCCGCTGTTGCCAGCAGGCAACAGCTCGCTACGAGTGAGCAGCAGCTCGCTGCCAGCGAGCACCAACCCGCTGCTCGCAAGTGGCAGCGGGCAGCTGCCCGCTGTGACAGACAAGAAAGAAGAAGAGAAAAAAAACATGCAAGAGCAAAACATCCCCCACCCCACCTGCTACTACTGCAGTAGCTGCCTTTGCTACTGTAGTAGCCTTAGCAGCCACAACAGCCTACAACAATAACAACTCCTATTGCAACTATAGCCGCAACAGTATCAACAACAGCAACAACGCTCGCAGTAGTAGTAATAGCAGGCATAGCAACAGCTACAACTGTAGAAGCAACAGTAGCAACAGTTGCAACAGTAGCAGTAGTAGCAGCACCAACAGCACCAACAGCAGTAGCAACAACAGCTGCAGCAATGGCCCCAACAACGGCCACTACTGACGTCAGCATCTCGTTGCTGGCGTCACTATTGACGTTACTTCTTACGTCATCAACTTAAAAAAAACAAAACCCAAAGAAAGGGGCAAGGGAAGGGGGAAGTAATTGTGATGGTGGGTAAGACGTCCACTACCCTCAGCAGACGTCCTTGCTAACATCAGCAATCCACAAAGAGAAAAAAAAGAAGAAGAAAACCACAAAACAAAGGGGATCACACCATGGCTGGAAGCCCCACTAGGGAGGGGTCCTCCTCTGTTGGAGGGACCCCAACTCCCCCTTTCTTGCAACAACAGCAGCAGTAGCAGCCAAAGAAGCAGCAGCAAGAGCAGCAGTAGCAGCAATAGCAGCACCAAAAGCAGCGGGAGCAGCAGGAACAGCAGGAGCAGCAAGAGCAGCAGCAATAGTGGGAGCAGCAGCAACAACAACAACAACAACAACAACAGGAGGAGCAGCAGCACCAGCAGCCCTCTGACATCGTTGGCGAAAACCCTGACCACCTCGCTGCTCTTCAGCAACAACTCGTTGCCTTGACGATGCAGCTTGCGGTACTGCAACCGTTAGTCTCTCAATCTACCCCCAATGCGCCTCCATCCTTCCCCCCTCCAGGGCACGCCAGCTCAACTGTGTCTGCTGCCACGCAATACCTGGCGCAACAGCAGACTCTGCGCCAGCGGCAGACGGTGACCTCCGACCTTGGCCCCACTTAAGGTGCCGGCCACAAGAAAAAGGACTTTGAGACGTCGCCGCCGCCGCTTCAGGCCGGCGAGCAGTTCCGGAGTTGGGAGCTCAGCTTTTGCATCTGGGCGCAGGGTGAGGGCCTGTGGGCATACTACACCCTGCCGTATGACACCACCCTGGCCGAACAGTTGTATAACGCTGATCGTGTCATCCGGGCTCTAGTCCATGTCGTCCCTCCGGCTTCCCGCCTTGCCCTCGAGCCCTTCTTAGGCGACTTCACCGCTGGCGCCACCCCAGACCCTGCAACAGCGTGACATATCCTCACTTGTCCCCATTGCCTATCCAACGACGTTGAGACTAGCCGCCTACTGTGGGAGTTCAACTCCCTGCACATGGGGGAGACCAAGACGGTCACCTCCTACAGGCAGCAAGGGAAGGACATCCTTCAACGCCTTGGGATTACTACCCCACCCTCTTCGGCCGCGCACTTAACCATCAAGCGCGGTGCCACGGAAGCGTACGTGGACGTCTTCATCCACTACCCTCACGACGTTCTCTCCACCATGGCAGCCCAGGGCACCCTCATGCCCTGGGCATATGAGCTCTTCCTCCGCATTAAGGAAGCTCGTCTAGAGTTCTGAATCCAGCAAACGGAGGCCCTCGCCTCCCCTGCCATCGCCTCCCCTGCCATCGCCTCCCCTGTCGTCACCTCCGTGGCCGTTGCCTACCCCGCCGCAGCTACCTCATCATTGTCGGGGAAGAAGAAGCATCGGAACAAGAAAGGCAAAGGTCAGCAGCAGGAGCAGCAGTAACAGTCGTCGACCGGGTCCAGCGCCGGCGGCCTGGTCTGCCACAATTGTGGCCAGCCCAGGCACGGGTAATATACGTGCCCTGTATTGACGGATGAGGCAAGCGCCATTGCCACCATGCGTCGACAGTGCGAGCGCCGTGTTGCCTCTGTCGCTGTAGCTGTCGCCGGATCTGACATCTGCGCCTCGTCCAGCAACTCCACCACTCCGGTTGCTTTGCCGGTCCCGCCGACACTAGCGCTACACTCGTCGACGCCGGCACAGTCCTCCTTCTACTCGAGCTCCGGCGCCATCACCCTGCACTTCGTCTACACTCCCGGGGCCATCCTCCCGTGAGCGCCAGCTGGAGTAGTTCATCGCACTTCAGCTCGGCCTGCCTCGCCCTCCTCCCCAAGGAACTGCTAGTGGCATCACTTCCTCCTCCCCTGTCCAGCCCTGCATGACTGAGACTGAGCTACGGTTATACCCCGTTTCCTCGTCTACCTTGTCGTCTCTCGTGGTCTTTGCTACCCCCTCCCAAGACAACGTTGCTTGGCTTGATGATTGGCAGTCTCGATTTGCACCTCCTTCCACCGCGTCCGCGTCCCTTGCTTGTTGCCATGTGACTGTTAGTGATCTTGCAACCCTGGTCCAGGACCCTGCTGAGACCTGGATCATCAACTTTGGGACCACGCATCACATGACGGCCTATCGTGAGGCCTTCAGTATGCTCGGTCCTGTAGGTTATGTTTCCGGTGTGCGAACAGGCTCTGGCCAAGTGTTGCATGTTTGTGGTGTTGGCGTCGTTCGTTTCCGTGGTCCTTCCGATGACATCTTTCTGAGCGATGTGCTCTTCATCCCTGGTCTTAAGCTCAGCCTTCCATCTGTCACTGTCCATGAGCATTGATGTTGTACACTTGCGTGGTGTTCGCACTGTGTCGTTGCGTTCATCTGGCCTTGTTGTAGTGCATGCCACCGCCCGTGGCAACCTGTGGCATGTACCTTGCCTCTCCTCCTCTCCTTCTCTCTACTCCTCGTGGGCAGTAACAGTCCATGTGTTTGTCACCAGTACGCTTTCTCCCCAGCACACTCGCCTCTTGCACCGTCGCCGCTGCCACGTCCACTCTATCGCCGTAGACAGCATGCTCCGTACCAAGCCGGCCAAGGGCCTTGACCCGGAGACTTTTCCCCTTCCCGTGCCCAACTGAGTGCATTGACTGCGCTCAGGGGAAGATGCACCGGTCCACGTATCCCTTGTCTTCCTCCCGTGCGTCCGCCCCCCTCAACCTTGTCCATTCGGATGTCATGGGTCCTCTCCCCACCGAGTCCGACGGCGATGTTGCCCACGCCATCTAGGACTGACTTGTCCTTGCGGAGCGCGAGTGTGGCCGCTCTCTCCGCCGCTTTCACTCCGATTGTGGTGGTGAGTACCTAGGTGAAGCCATGATCTTTCTCACCTCCCACAGAATTCGCCATGAAATGTCCGCGCCTTACACACCCGTCCAGAACGGTATCTCCGAACGGTGGAACCATGTAATGGCTGATGCCGTCCGCACCATTGAAGTTTAGATATCCATATCTAGTTGTATCTACTATTGCATATGAAATTGTTTGTACAAACCTCGTAGTCAAATCAAACTTAAAAGAGAGCCTTTTAGATTGCCTTTCATTGATTTGAATCATCTTCATATCTTAAGTAGATCTTATAATGTAATGATTATTCTTCTTATAAAGATGACAATAAGATAGTACGAATTGGTACAAATAATTATCACACACACATTTATGTTTGCTTTCATTGGTAAACCTAAAACATAATCTTGTTTAACTTTTTGTTCTTTGTGTGCTTGTCAATGCTGACCACCTTGCAGAAAAAATGCAGGAGGTTTTCTTCAACTGGTAGTTGCGTGCCGGTTGGGAAAACCCATCGGCAACCTATCTATATGTTTATTTGTAGTTGTATGTATTTGTTCATCTACACCTCATCCAGATCTATGTCTAAATCCATGTAAGCACTAATCTCAATTTCAAAATAAATCAATTTTTACACTTATTTCTCTTATAAGACCATATGTTTCAGGTTTAACTCTGAAGTTCCTTTGCCGTAGCCTCTCTTCTCATTAGTCAGAGAAATGGGGTATAAAAATATTTGAACTACGGTTGACCTGGGGCCCAAAAAACATATTTGACCCAACTTCTGGTCAACACCTCCAATTTGTTGTTTTTGTGGTTGAGGGGCCTGCACCTTATCCGTTTGTCGTGGTAGGACGCAGGCGACGCGAATGAGAGGACGAGAGCGTGCGCTTTTTCGTTCTCTCACCTGACCGAGCAAGCTCGCTGCTTCTAGTGCCCGCAGGCCTGCGACCAATGGCGTCACTACTTGCGCAATACCAGCAGCAGTAGCAGCAGCCGCAGCAGCCACCAACATTGTCTGTGACAATGTCTGTGGCTGATGCCTCGTAGCACAAGTACAAGGAACAGCAGCAGCAGAATGCGTAGCGATAGCGTAGCGGAAGCAGAAGCAACAACGTAGTGTCGGAGCTGCAGCAGCGTAGCAGCATCGATGCAGAAGCTTAGCAGTCGCGGCACTGCAGTGCAGCAGCGCAGCTGCCCAGCAGCCACAACAGCAGCCGCGCCTGCCGCGACTGCAACAGCAGCAACACAGCAGCGCAACAGCGCAGCAGCAAGAGCAGAAGCAGCAGCAGCAGTGGCAAAACCACCAGCAGCAGGAGCAGGAGCAGTGGAGCAGTAGCTGCAGTAGCAGCGGCATTGGCAGCAGCTCCAGATGGCAGTAGCGACTGCAAGCAGCAGCAGGAGGTAGTGCCTCCCTCTCTCCCCTCATTATCCCTCTCACTCCCCGTTCTCTCCCCCACTATCTTTCCCTTTCCTTCTTCCTACTCTCCTTGCCCTCTCCATCCTTCTCACTTTCCTGTCACTCTGCCTCCCTTTGGCCTGTTTGCCCTCCCTCCCTATCCTTCTGCATCAATGCCTTGTCCCCCCCTTCCCCCCCTCCCCCTCTCTCTCCCCTCTCTTCTCTTGGTTGCTCACTCACACCGCCTCCGTCCCCTTAGTCGTCCTATTTCTTTTCTATCCTCTCGCTCTCCTGAATTCCTTCCCCCATTTAAACATGTATGGCTGTTTAACTATGAATGTGAATGTGTATGTGTGTGTGTATGTGTATGTGAATGTGAATGTGAATGTGAATGTGAATGTGAATGTGAATGTGTATGTGAATGTGTCACTCACTGAGTCTCTCTCTCTCTCTCTC
>SZWC01010650.1:77537-95037 GCA_023375785.1 Penium margaritaceum | reverse complement strand
GAGTATACCACCGATCCTTGATCGGAGAAATCAACTTGGGAGTGCAAACAAATTGTGTTGACTACAGCCGAGGGATAAGGCTGAATGGATGGCAGAAAAGTTCAGATGTGTCGGTGGCTCAAGCTACTGAAAAACAACTTTGTGAGCATGTCACCTTTCAATTACAATTCCGTGTTCTTCTACTATAGCTCCATCGTCTACCGCAACTCCATCTTCTACCGCAACTCCATCTTCTATCACATCTCCACCTTCTTCTACACTTGTGCGAGCAAGTCATCTGTCAACTATCCTTCAGTGATTGCAATGCTTCCTCTAAAACTGCATTGATCCTAGATTCTGGCATCAGTCCTATAAAACATGTAAGTCAAGATCTTGCACCACAGCAGCTCTATCATGCTACATTGTTATCAAGGTCACAACTAGGTTTTTCAACGGGGCGGGCAAGGGTTGACGGCCGGTGGAGTGCGTGAGACGAAGGAGTGGCATAGCCATATGGAGGATTGGGCGAGTGCCTGTCTCCACGATCAACATGGATCACCACTGACCGCCGAATCCGCATGCGCTGCACACCCAAGGACACATGAGGATGAATGTCTAGAGAGAGGATTATTACGCCCTCCTGGCTGAGGGTGTAGCATGCATGCAGTTGAGTAGATGGAGCTGAGAGAGAAGTGAAGATGATGGAAGTGCCTTAGTAGGAAAATGTGCAAGTTGCTCACTCCTTTGTACCTCACACACTTGGACACCACCTGCTTCCACTGCCTCCCGGACAAAGTGAATTTCAACCCCTACATGCTTGGTGCATGGGTGCAGTACACCATCATTGGCCATGATGTGATGTTGAGCGGAACTAGCACTGTACAGTGGCACAGCCCCCACAATCAAAGCCAATTCCCGCATACATTGTGCCTCAGCCACACTGCGTGCTACGCATGATTGTTTTGTACTGCGCCATGACACAACGGTTCCCCATAACCGAAAGACATATCCTCCCCGACACTGTGTGTTTTTGTCCCGTGCTTAAACACTGTTACAACATCCATTAAGCAAGGGACCATGACCCACTGTCGACTGGCACGACGACACTCACGGGAACGACGTCACAAGACGTGACAAAGGAGAGCATTGTACACAAGCACTGGCACAAGCACTCAACCGGGAGCATCACGTGCACACAACAGTCCAACATCGTGCACAGCTGCCTTGAAGGTGTTGCTGCTCAGTGCCTTCGTAAGGAAGTCAGTTTGTTGCTGACGGGTGTCAACCAACACAATCTGGACATCTCCTGCAGCCACGTGCTCACGCACAAAATGATGCTCCACATTGATATGCTTCGTGCGAGTGTGGTGCATGCCATCGTGCTCAACAATAGCTTTCGTGCTTTGATTGTCGCAGCGCAAGGTGATATAGCGAATGGGAACGCGTAACTGCTTCAGCAAGCGACACAACCAGACGCTCTCACAAGTCCCTGCACCAAGAGCAAAATACGCTGCTTCACTGGAGCTGCGTGCAACACACCCTTGCTTACCATTCTTCCAGGCAATCGCAGTCCCTCCGACAAGGAAGACATAGCCAGTACGACTGCGTGCATCTGTGTCGTGCGCCCAGTCACTGTCAGTGTATCCATCAACAACCACCGACGGATGTGCCCGATAACAAAGACCAACACAGGGGGTGGAGAGCGCATACCTCCCAACACACAGTGCGGCTTCCATGTGTCGCGCCCGTGGACACTGCGAACTAAGCGAGGACGTTTACAGCGAAGGCAACGTCTGCCCTCGTGGTAGTGGCTAGGTACGTGAGAGACCCTATTACTTGTCGGTAGTCGGTCACATCCACTGGTTGCCCCAGCCTTGACACGTCAAGTGTCTTCAACAGCCTTTGCCCTGCGGGCGTCATTGGCGTCGATGCAATGGGCACAGACTCTAACAAGGAGGCAAAGCGCTCCCCCAGGCTCCTGACGTATGCAGCCTGATGAACATGCATAACTCACCGAGCACGATCACGCTCAAGCTCCATGCCCAGGAAAACACGAGCTGGGCCCAAGTCCTTCATTCTGTACGCAGACTGGGAGATGCGATGAACAAGTCATCAACATAGACGAGGATGGCGGCAAACGGTGCGGAGTGCGAGGTGACAAAGAGGGCCGGTTCCATCGTGCTAAGACGGTACCGCCCTTCTCCAGAGTGGAGGTGATTTCCTGGTTCCAACACCGCGGCGACTGCTTGAGGCCATAGAGGGCCTTTCGCAGGCGTCAGACTCTATCGGTGTCGTCAGAAAACTCTGGCGGTTGCACCATGTAGATCTCCTCATCTAGCTGCCCGTGGGGGAAAACATTGTTGACATCCATCTGCTCGAGCTCCCAATCATGGTGTCCTACGAGACTCAGCAGTGCCCGAGCTGTGGTGTAGCATCTAACAGGGACAAACGACTCGTTAAAGTCGACGCCTTGCACTTGGGAAAACCCCTTGGCGGTACGACGTGCCTTGTACTTGTCGAGCTCACCAGTGGGTCTGTACGTCCTGCGAAATACCCATCGGGCACTGATGGCCTTGCGGCCCGGCGGGAGGTCAACCAGCTCATACATGGCATGGTCATCAAGAGCCCTCAGTTTGTCTTGCATGGCAACCTCCCATTGCTTGGAGTCGAGCGCATCCCGTGCCTGCTGAACTATGGTTGGGTCCGGCGGCGAAGGTGTGGCCGAAACAGTTGCATGACACTCTGCAACATTGCCAAGGACGGTGGCTTCGAGAGCATGCTCGTGCTCTGACATGAGCAAAGTATGGCTAAGCACTAAGCCAGGCTGGACAACCCGTGTGGCTAGGCCAAGGGCGACCATGCCGGTCGGCAACACTGGGGACTGCCCCAACTGAGGCTGAGAGGGACGGCCAGAAGACGACGTAGCTGTGGTAGAGCGGGAAGGAAGTGCACGCAGGCGACCGCCTCAAACAAACGGTTCGTTGGGAGCAATACCGGGGGAGAACGCTGGACTGACTAGGGTGGACCGATGCGACAGGAGACATCAGACTGGGCGGGGCGACGAAGGAGTGTGCAGGTGAGACGGATGCTAGGGAAGGCCCGACGGGGGTGGCCAGAGCTCCGAGGGAGGTAGGCGACACAGAAGGGAGTGCGCCAGAGGGTGAAGAAGTCGCATTGCCTGGATCCAGTGAACGCTCCGAGGGTGAAGGCTGCGGATGGGAGACCGCAGCATAGACCACAGGGGCTGAGGGGACTAAGCTGCCCGAAGGCTCCCAGGTGCTGACTTCCCCCCACAACCGAGAGAGTAGTAGCAGGGAGGCAGCGGACGAATCAGGACTGAGATGACAGAGAAACACAGGCTCGAAGAACAGGGCATCACGGGACTCAATGACGCGTTGGCGCTCCCGATCCCAGAAGCGCCAGGCCTTCGACTAGGAGGAGAAACCCAGGAAGGGACAGAGATGACCATGCGGGGAAAGCTTCCCATCGCGAAAGTCCTCAAGCAGCCAGACAGACGCAATGCTACCCCACACGCGAGCAAGACGGAGATCAGCAAGAGTGTCGTACCAGCGCTCAAAGGGGGGTCACCGTGCGCGGAAGCAGGCCGTGCGGCACTCGATTCCAGACCCAGGTTATGTAACTCATATCCTCAAAGGCGAACAAGGGAGGGAGACCAAACTCAGAAAGGAGGGTGCGGACTCCATCAGCGAGGGCTCTATTCCAACGTTGAGAGACCCCATTTTGCTGCGGTGTGTAAGGAGCAGACGTCTCCAGACACATCCCGTGGGACTCGAGGAACCGGGTGGTGGGACTAAAGAATTCACCGTCACAATCACTACGAAAGACGCACAACGAACGCTGACAAGACCGCTGAGCCTGAACCAGCCAAGACGCAATGACCTCCGCTACATCGCTCTTTTGACGAAGAGCGGAGATCCACCGAAAGCGCAAAATATCATCCGTGAGACACAAAACTTAACGCCCAAGACCCCCAAGAAACCCATGCGGTAGAGGCCACATGATGTGAGCATGAACAAGGTCAAGGGGATGAGAAAATTGAGTGTCAGAAGAAGTGAAGGGAGAGCGATGCATTTTGTCCTGGGCACAGTCAAGACAGTCGGAGGGACAAGGGGAAGGAAAAGTGGACGGTGACAGTCCAACAACAGGCTGCAAACAAAGCATGCTGGTGATTGCATCAGTATGCACATGGCCGAGGTGGTGATGCAAGAGCTGGACATCAGCAAGGGAGAGGGAAGGTGCGACATGAGCAAGAGCAGAGCCAATGGAAGGTGCGAAGGGTGAGTGAAGAGGAACACGATACAGCTTGTCACAGCGAACCCCCCGCAAGACAGCACGACCAGAGGAACGAAGAGTGACAGTCCCAACACCCTGACTGGAAGGGAAATCCATACCTTGATCGTCAAGGGAGATCACTGACAGCAGGCTGAGCTCCAAAAAAGGCACGTACAGATCGTCAGGCAAGAACAGGGCACCGCTTGGACCTACAAAACGAACAACGCCGATTCCCTACATGGGGAGCAACTGGCCGGAGCCAGTCCAGACAAAACGAACAGAGCCAACATGACCTAACGAGACAAAGGCAGAGTAGACAGAGGTCATGTGGTGGGTGGCTCCATAGTCGAGAACTCAGAAGCCACCGGAGGCACGAACGTGGGGGAGAACACCACAGGTGGAAACAACGCCAACAGAGGGAGGCAACAAATCATAACTAACAAGACGACGAGGGAGTCCGACAGACTGCCAGTACTCGACCCATGGCACAGACGCGGGCGACAGACCGAGAAAGTGACCGGAGGGACTCCCACAAAGTGCAGTGTCACTGTCACAAGCAAGACCTCTGGCCAACGAAGACACACTCTCACCTCCCTGATCGTGAAGGTGCTGGCGCTGGAGAAGAAACTGCTCCAACTGGTTTTCGCCGGCGACAGAAGGCGCGGGAGACGAGACCGGCGAGCTCGCGGGAGGGGGCAACCACGGAGGAAGGGCGTAGGCCGAGGAAGGTGGCCCAGCGTAGGCGGGTGCTCCGCATGGCGGTGGCCAACCCCAAGGGTATGGGACGGGTGGAGGAGTGGTGTAAACGTCTCCGGTGGAGTAGATCTGGGCAGAGGAGGAGCTGGCGGACCTGGAGGAGGAGCTGGCGGTGGAGCTGGCACCGGAGGAGGAGGAGAAGCCAGCAGTGCGGGCCCAGTGCGCACGCATGGCGCGTGCGTGGCGAAGATCGTCAGGGGGCTCAGGGCACTTGCGTGAGGAGTGCTTGGAGGAGTCGCAGTTCCAGCACACCACCTCACCAGAAACCCGGGACGGTGTGGTTGCTTCGGCCCGCCGCCTGCCCTGCCCGCGACCACGGCCGCGGCCACGACCCTGAGAGGCAAGAGCTGAGGCCGTTGTGGCTAGAGAGGAGGGGAGGATGTAGAGGAAGATCCAACCAAAGAGACAGGAGAGGAGGAGGCAGTGGTGGCAGCAGCGACACGAGGGACTGTAGTACGGTGAAGGCGTTTGTTTTGGAGGCTGGTCCACCAGGCAGCAAGCCTCTAAGCAACAAAGTCCCAGAGGGCACCAACATCAGGTGGGGAACCGGGTGGGACTGGCTTGGAAGCAAGGCGCTCCAGCTCAATTACCTTGACGTCGCGGAGGAGGTCAGAGAGCTATGGGATCAACCCGTTGACCATGGTGTGCACGACGGACAGCTGACTTGGCACTGCCTTGTCAAGCTTGCGCAACAGTTTGAGCCCTCGAGCCCAATACGCGTCTGCTGACTCGTCCGCTTGCATCAAAAGGGTGTTGATTTGCATGGTGAGAGCACTCTGAGCCGCCTCACCAGTGACGGTGGTGCGGCGCCAAAGCATGGTGTAAGCACCGACGGGGTCTGCCGGACGCTGGAGAGCGGGGTCGGCATCGTACGTGCTCACGTCGTCGACAAGGGTCTGTGGTGCAGCGACAATGAGGGCGCGGATAGCGCGGGCGGACTCGGCAGCGAGAGGCGTGAAAGGAGGGACAGCGGGGAAATAGTAATCCTAGAGGCATTCCTCCTACGTCCATGCATTGAAATGGGTCTCCCAAGAGGAGAAGACCAGTCCAGTGGACAGGACGGGAGGCTGGGAGAAGAAGTCATGCTAGCGGGTGATAGCGGCAGGACTGGCAAAAAGTGGAGTGATAGCAGAATCAGCAGGGTCAGCAGCTGCGGTGCTAGAGTTGGATGGGGTGGAAGAGGCACCTACACTGGTGCCACCAGAGGCACCAGCTGGTAAGATAGAGGCAGCAGGCAGGCGCTTGAGCACAATGGCAACGACCTCATCCGCAAAGGTAGCGCGGTTGTCGTTAGCGACTTTGAGGCGCTCTTCCGCCTCACGCTGGGCCTCGCGAGCAAGGTTCAGCTCTCGTTGAAGGTCGACTATGGCCGACTCGTCGTCACCAAGCATGGTGACGACGGAGGGGCCCTGCCGAAAGAATTTCGGCAGAATTTCCCCTGCCCCAGTGGGCGTGGGAAAACTGGGAGTGCCTTAGGAACGTTGGATGTGCTGCAGGACAACTCGACCTAAGGCACACAGCCAAGCCAAAACAGAGGAGAGAGACAACGTGTAGGCAAGAGAGAGAAAAGGATACCACGAGCCCTCACGAGGGGCGAGGTGGGCTATGCAAAAAGGCAAGGAGTGGTGCGACAATGGAGGCAGCTGCAACGGATAGAACAGAGAGAAGGGATGCAGCTGGTACCACCAGGCCGAGAACACCTGTGGTGAAGGAAGCGCCCACAGTGGGAAGAACTGCCGCTGCAGAGATAGCTACTGCAGCGAGGTTGGTGATGTCGGAGGGTGCATATGCAGCAGATGCAACGGTAACGGCTGTGGAGGTGCGGATGGCTGAGGTAGCTGTAGACACAACAGAGGCCACAGAAGTTGTCGAGGAAGCTACAGCGACTGCGGCTACGGCTAACTACGTCCCAATATCTACCGCTGCTGCTGCTCTGGGTCCAGCTACTACTGCGTCCTCAGTGTATGTATGACTCCGCAGCATATCCCGCGGACGTTGAGGTAGGGGTGCGTGCTGCGCGGGCTGCTGCGGCAAATGTGGCAGCAGCTGCAGCGACGGCGTCTATCACAGCGCAAGCGACTCGCGTGGGCTTATGTGCAAATTCTACGGTGTCCCAATGCACAGTGGAGTACAAAGATGAAGGAGCAGCGTTGTGCAATGGCTCGACCCCACCAGAGGATGCAGGGTGAATGGGGCTTACCGGGCGGTGTGGTGTAGCCCACGACGGGGATGGGGCGTCCTCGGCTGCGTGCACGTAGTCTCTCCGGCGATTGGAGTAGTGCGCCGGTCGCTCCCCGTGGTTCTCACCAGGAGATGCAGCATCCGGTAGCTCCGAGGAAGTCAGGTTGGCAAGTCGTACCACTGCAGTGGTGCGTGTGCGTCAGTGGTAGATGCTGCTGCTGTTGTCGCTCTAAAAGGTGGCACAACCCCACCGACCCCACTGCGTGGCCGCGGCTGACCCGTTGCTTGTGGCTGCCAACGCTAGCTAAAGCAGTCGTGGGCGATGCAGCTGCTACCGCGGTGTAGATGGCGGTGCTGCCGGCAATGTGGGTTGTTGCTGTGATTGCCCTGGCCGTTGCTGCTGTGGTACCGCTTCTGCTGCTGCTCTACGTTGCTGCTACAGCCGCTTGCTCTATCGCTCCGCTGCTATGCTGCCGGGCTGCCGGGCTGCTGCTTTCGGATGCTGTCTGCTTCAGCTAATGTAGCGCTGGTCGAAGCTCCTGGCCGTTGCTTCTACTGCAATGCTAGCCGATGTTGTTGGAAACGTAGGGCCGTTTGCTGTTGCTGCACTGCTGCGGTGATGAGGCAGAAGACTGCTTCTGTATGGTGCTGCCGTTGCTGGCAGCGGTTCCTAAAGGAACAGCTGGCTGCAGCTGCTATCTCTGTTCTTGCACTGCACTGCTGCTGCTGCCGTATGCCGTTGGTATTGTCGCGGGTGGCGGCTGCCAATCTCATCGAGGCATCTCAGGCTACTCCTCATCGAGGCCGCCAAGAGTGGCGGGTGTTGCGCAAGGGTTGCAACAGAGAAGGAGCAAGCTGCAGATGCCGACAGAGGACAGCCCGCTGCCACTAGGTCCGCCAAGGAAGGCGGGGTTTTGGTCCTCGCTCGGCAGAAGGAAGGACAAGATGGAGGAGGACTGCCCAGGAAGGAGGCTAAGTGCTTGTTCCCCCTTGTGACGTCCAGGAAAGAGGTCGGGCACCAAGTGGCCGCGGGGTGGATGTTCGGCGCCAAGAATGGCGACCGCGGCTTTGGCCTAGGATCTGTGGACGGCGAATCGATTCAACGTCCTTCTTTCACGCATCGCTCTGATACCAGTAGGGAGTAGAGACTGGCAGCTAGAAGAGCTTGCACAGCAAGTTACGCAAAGGTGAGGTCAAGCCATGGCGAGTTGTGCGTGGAAGTCAAGAAAACACGGCTAAGAGTAACGAGACACACACGACAGAGGTGTTAGAAGGGGGAGAGCGAGAGAGGCAGCGAGAGAGCGAACGGCGAGCTCGCTCAAGCTCGCTGCCCTCGTGGGTGATGAACAGTCACCACTCAACCACTAAATCATCCCAACACCTGTCTAGTCTTGTTTGAGTAAGCACCCGGTGGGCACCACTGAAGTCCACCACACACGAGCAAATTGTATGCGAACTCAAGAAACTTGTGCAATTCCTTGCTGACTGGGCCAAGAGATTATCTGTCGTGAAGCCGACGTCATCACGGCTAAGTAGCCAGAGGAAAGTCTCCTTCTCCAGTGGTCAGTCACCTGCAACAGTGAGGTGAGCGTGCAACAAGGCCAGAGGTCACCTTGTGGTACTCAACACAAACCAACAGTGCCAGGGAAGTCGATGAGGCCCATACATGCAGTGTAAAGAACATAACGCAGCAGTTTAAGCAAAGCCTTTTGATACACGCTGCGTGGTTGCTGGCTGAACTGGGCTAGAGTGTTCATTGCACAGGAAATGTCCGGTCGGGTGGTGGAGGAAAAGGAAGTGAGGCTGCCCGTGATCTGTCTGTACAACGTGAGATCATTTCAGGTCCGTAGTTGGTGGTGTGGTTGCCAAGAAGGTGACCGTATACAAGTGGACTCATTCGTGAATGCTGTGTTGGGAGATGTTGCACAAGATGAGAGAACTGTTATATCAAGTTTGCTATGAATCTGCCCTGGTGCAGTGTCAAGGTGTGTGCATCTCTGTTACGAGTGATGGGCATGCCTAGAAAGTTGTGTGCCTCACCTAGGTCGGTCATACGGTAGTGTGCAGTGAGGAGAGCTTTTGTATCTTAGACAAGAAGGAGAGAGGGTGAAAGGATCAGGAAGTCGTCAATGTACACAAGGAGAGCAACCGGAACACCATTTGTCCAACGAATGAACAACGAAGGAAAAAAAATACTTTTGTAAGAACCCTCCAAGTTCTAGTGTTCAGCATATCCCCTTGTTTTCATACCGTGGGGCTTGTTTTAGCCCATACATGTCTTTCAAGAGAGGCCATACTCTGTTCGTGCCGTCTGTCAATTGTGGTGGCTGTTCTATGTAAATTTCCTCTTCTAACGGTCTGTTCAAGAATGCATCATTGACATCTATGTGATGTGTTTCACAGTCCTTGTGCACTGCGATCCCTAGCAAGACCCTTCCAGATGCGTACTTTCCCACTGGGGCATAGGTGTCACTGAAATCTTGCCAAGGTATCTAGTGGAAACCCTTGGCCACCAGTCGAGCCTTGTATTTTTCAAGCAGACCTTGTACATTCTGTTTGACTTTGAAGACCCCTTTTAAATCAATGGCTTTGTGTCCAGGGGGAAGTGGGACCAATTGGTAAACCGTTTTTTTTTTTTTGGTTTTTAAGATGGTCCAGGCAGAAAATCCCACCCACCGGGCTCCCTTCCGGAAGCTGTTACCTTGGATTGGTAAACCGTGCTTAAGCAGAGCATTCATATCACTAACCATTGCCTTTTCCCATTCGTTTGCATCTGTGCGCCCCCCCGCCTCCTCAACAGTATCAGGCTCGGGGTGGATAGGCACTGGTTTTGTGGGACCCACTGTACAGTAGAACTGTCCTTAGTCCACCCTCGCTTCATCGCGCTGTGATCGACGGACCACATCAGGCTGAGGAGGACTATCCTGAAGTGGGGTTAGTCCAGGTGGGGACCCTGAGGAGTCTGCACTCATGCTTGCAAGATCAGTCGGTGTGAGTAGGTCAGAGGGGATTGGTGTGGCTGTTTGGCCTGACGAAGATGAAACATTCGGTCGCATGATGAGGACACAGATGGGTGCACTGACGTACTCAGGATATCATTCAGGAACAGTGAGCACATGTGCATGTTTGAGTCCCTTGAACGCCTTGTATGGCATGTGTTCTAGGAAGGACGCATCACAAATGTCGATGAACGTATGTTGCACTGGATCCCAAAACCTCCATGCCTTAGAGGCATGGAAGACCCTGACAAATACACACCACCTACCCCGTGGACTCAACTTATGGCTGCGTTGTGATTCAGCCAACCACCAACAAGCCATTGTATCCCACACCTGTGCAGGGTGCAAATCCGCTTTCTACTTGAACCATCTTTCTCAAGGGTTGATGGTCCGCAAAAGAGGCCCTTGGGGAATTCTGTTCCATACCCAGGTGATGTACTTGAGAGCTTCCTCCCTGAACCCAAAGGTAAGGCCTGACTCGGCCAGTAGGGTGCGTATGGCATCGCCTGGTGTTCTGTGCCACCTTTCAGTCACCCCATTTTTTTTGGGTGTATAGGGTGCTGTGGTTTGATGGACAATACCTCTGTCTCAAGTGGACCTAGAAATTCCCCACCTCTGTCTGTATGTAAGATGCGCACGGAGCATCTAGTCTGTCGCTCAACAAGGGGAATCCAATCCATGATGGCCCGTTGTGCATATGCTTTGGGTTTAACCAGGAAGGCCCAGCGAAAGCGGCTAAAGTCATCTGTTAGAGTCAAGACATATAGTGATGCGTACTGAACAGAGGGGACTGGCATAGGACCAGTTTGGTTAGCATGCACTAGATCAAGGGCTTTTTCATTGACGTGTTGTGATGAAGAGAAGCTCTGTCGGTGTGCCTTCCCTTCTTGATAGTCAAGACAGGCAGACACCTTCAGACCATGAGGACACTCTTCATGGCTCAATCCGTGTGCAGGTTGATGTTTCAGTAGATCGGTGACCATTTCCGTGTTAATATGTGCCAGCCTTCTGTGGATGAGCTCAGTGTGCTTAGGGTCTGTTATGGTCATGATATGAGTTTGTGCGCTGTTGGATGGTAGTGCGGGGAACAGGGTCAATCGGCACAGCATGTCTGCATGCAATGGTTCGTCAGCCAGCAGCGCACCATGTGCATAAAATCGCATGCATTTTTTTACTTGTGTTAGTGTTGAAATGCCCAACTGGCGATCCAACTGTCCCCTTGACAGCAGGTTTGCCTTCAACCAAGGGACATACAAAACCCCTGTCAGCCACATGACCCCCCCACCCCTCCCCCCCCCTCCGGTGTTTGAAATGCAACAGTCCCAACACCTTCAACCCTCAGCACTTCCCCTGAGCCTGTCCGCACACCCTCCACATCGTGCGTTGCATACAGTGAGACATTTAACCGACAATTAGGTGACATGTTATGTGATTTTGCTGTGTCAAGCAACCATTCGTGCATAGGAAAGGTGTGCGAGGTGGTGATGTGTGTGTGCCCAAGGCACGGACCTGGCTGGAAGGCTGTAGCAGTCTCTGGGGGAAGTGTGGCAGGGGTAGCGTCTTGCATGTCGTCGGTGTATGACGGCGCCATATTGTTGTATATCGTTGTACACGCGCTGGGCCCACATTGGGACCGCCACTAGAGCAGTTGCAAACGGTGGCATGTAATGTGCGCGCACCCCGTGGGAACCAAAATTGGGGAGGAATATGCTGCAAGTACTACTGCTGAAGCTGTTGCTGCGGCTGCATTCCAACTATGGCTACGGCTGCAGGGGGTTCAGCCCGAGTGGCGCATGTCCACCGAAGTACTGCGTCACGAGAAACTGCTGTAGTGGCTGATGCTGCTGCGCTTGCCTCTGCTGCTGCTGTGTCTACTGCTGTTGCCTCTCCATCATCTGCCTCTTGGGAGAAGGACACCTGCGCCAGAAATGTCCAGTCTGGTTGCAGTAGCTGCACCACTGTGTTCCATGGCCGCGCCCACGGCCTCGACCACCGCCACCTGCCCAACCGCGACCACCGCCACTTGAACACCCATGGCCCCGACTGGGAGAGCAACTATGTGAGGGGAATGAAGTCTGGGTCGAAGCAGCTGCAACGGCAGAGGAGCCCTGGTGTGCATACGCTGTTGGTGGTACAGCTGTCATGTCGCGTGCCTCGCCCTTAAGGATGTCTTCATAGTTGCGCAGCTCTTCAAAGACTTGGCTCGATCTCGGTGACTGGATGACGGCAGGGTAGGTCACACCAAAATTCCTTGTACTGCTCATCGAGGTGGAGCAGCACCACTTTGTGGATCCAAGGGACCCTCACCTCTACCACCAAAACAAAATTGGCGTAGGACGTAGGCTTGTGGATCTGGTAGTGCGCGGGGGTTAGAGCATTGAACGCTTGCAGTAGCATGACATCATTTGCTGTGTCCGAAGGTGGGGAGATATACACCTCCTCCAATCCGTGTTCTGCCATCCAGGACAAGAAAACATCCCTCCAAGCAAGGAATTCCCTCGTCCCCAGCGGTGGTGGGGGAGATTTCCTTCTGGCCCAATCCAATTTGCGCTGTTGCATCAGCGGTGGGTGACGTTGGGATTGTTGCCACTGCTGCGGACACCGACGGCATTGCCGGCACTGCCGGTGCCGCCATTCGTCCCATCTACTTCAATCATGGTGCTTGAAAACCGATTCTTCGTGAATCTCTAGCTGCAGACAATGCAGGGAAGTGTCAACCGGCCTGAGGCGAACGGACTAGAAAACAGGGCCGACACAATAGCACCTGCCGTCCGCTCCTAGCATTTCAGCTAGGAGAAGATATCACCCTCAGGATCACGGTTCCACACTGAGCAGTTCCTAGGCAATCACTTGCTAGCAACTGTGTCCACTTAACACTTGGTCACTTTCGCGCGAGGTGCTAGTCAAAGACTAACTCCTGGGGCTTAGACCAACCAGTGTCTTCTTTATACTGTTCCTTAGTTGGACAACTCTGTGAGGAGCATCTAAGGCCAGATTGTGTAATTAGAATGAGGAATGAGCCTGGTACATATAGTCCTAGGCCTGGCTTCTACGGTGTGTGGGTAGTGGCACTTTTTTTGGGTGGTCACTCCACACCACCTCACCAGTCCGCCAATTGGCGCATCCACTGACCGCCAAGTGGCGCACTCTCCTCATGCATGGAGAAATGTCTAAGAAACTTCCCCTGTGCTAGAAGGTCAAAAAACCTCCTGCGCACATCAAGGCTCGATCGCAGGACCTGTTGTCCCTAAGTCCAACATGCTATCCGTTGCGCTACACTTCTGGTGTCTCGCTTGGACTTGCACCACGAACNCCTGCAACATGCAAGTCGCTGTCTAGCGGCTTTGTCAAGAAGTCCGCAAGCATTTTCTTGGTTGCGACGTGCTCCAGTTCCACGACACCCTTGGCGATAAGGTCACGTGAGTAGTGGTACCGAATATCGATGTGCTTTGTACGCCGGGAGATCATGTCGTCCTCTGCCATAGCCATGGCACTTTGGTTGTCGATGCGGATGACCGTTGCTTCCTCTTGTGGTGCCTTGATCTCATCAAGCAAACTGCGAAGCCACTGTGTTTCCTTGCACACTTCGGAGAGTGCAATGTACTCCGCCTCAGCAGTAGAAAGCGAGACGCAGTCCTGCTTCCTGCTTGCCCACGAGACCGCACCACCGTTGAGAAGACAGACAAACCCTGAGGTGGACTTCCTGTCATCAATCCGTCCTCCCCAGTCCGCGTCAGTGTAGCATGTCAGCCGCATCAAGTCTGATCCTTCTAGACCTCCAAACCGAAGTCCGTCGTGCCGAGTCTTTTTGAGGTAGCGAAAAATCCGCTTCACGACTTGCCAATGTTTTGGCCCAGGGTTGGCCACAAACCTGCTCACCTGACCCACTGCAAAAGCAATGTCAGGTCGTGTTCCCACCATTGCATACATGAGGCTTCCAACGGCGGACTGGTATGGAATGTTTTGCATCTCCTGCCGGTCTACCTCATTGCTTGGTGACATGGAGGAGGAGAGCTTGCAGTCGGAGGGCATGGGGGTGCTGACGGGCTTGCAGTCCTCCATGTTGTAGCGCTTCAAGATGTCCATGATGTACTTGGTCTGGTTGAGCTCGATGGTGCCTGCTTTGCGGTTGCGGTGAACAGCAATCCCGAGGTAGTACTCGAGAGGTCCCATGTCCTTCATCTTAAATCTGCTGGCCAGATTTTTCTTGAGGTCCGTGAGGGCCTCCTGCGAGGAAGAACACATGATAAGATCATCCACGTACAACGCCACAAGTANCAAGCCACGTTCGTCCTCCCGCACATAGACGCTAGGGTCATTTTTGCAATGTGCGAAGGAGATCTCAGCCATGAAGCTGTCCATCTCCTTGTACCAGATCCGTGGGGCCTGTTTCAGCCCGTACAACGCCTTCACCAGCTTGCACACCTTACCCTCGGGTGCTTTGACACCTTCCGGTACCTTGTCGAGCTTCCCATAAAGGAAGGCTGTCTTCACATCCATCTGGTGGATCTCAAGGTCTTTGGCGGCAACGACAGCAAGCAGGGACCTGATGGAGGCAAACGTGACAACCGGTGCGAAGGTCTCGTCGTACTCAGACCCTGCGCGCTGTGAGAACCCTTTTGCCACGACCCTTGCCTTGTACTTGTCGATGCTATCATCTTGCTTCCGCTTCAACCTGAGCACCCACTTTGAGCCCACCACGTGAGCGTTAGCGGGTCTGTCCACCAGCACCCATGTGCCATTTTCTTCGATGGACGCGAGCTCACTGTCCACCGCCTCCTTCCACTTGGCCGCATCGGGCCTTGCCAGCGCCTCAGCCACAGTGAGCGGCTCTCCCTGAGCCAAACAGGACCAGCTCAGTCCAGTCCAGCTTCCAGTGTCAGCGTCGTACTTTGGAGTTTGTTTTCTTTGTCGNTTGTCGATGCTATCATCTTGCTTCCGCTTCAACCTGAGCACCCACTTTGAGCCCACCACGTGAGCGTTAGCGGGTCTGTCCACCAGCACCCATGTGCCATTTTCTTCGATGGACGCGAGCTCGCTGTCCACCGCCTCCTTCCACTTGGCCGCATCGGGCCTTGCCAGCGCCTCAGCCACAGTGAGCGGCTCTCCCTGAGCCAAACAGGACCAGCTCAGTCCAGTCCAGCTTCCAGTGTCAGCGTCGTACTTTGGAGTTTGTTTTCTTTGTCGTGTGCTGCGGCGTTGCATTGCTGGTGGATGTTTGCCATGATGTTGCTCCTGTGGTGTTGGCTGCCCTGGAGTTAAATTTTCCTCTTTTGAAGAGCCACTGGCCTCCGAGCTGGTCTCAGAGGCCTCGGACGTCTCCGACTCTGTGTCGGAGCTCGCCGCTGCGTCAGCCTGTGCAACCGCTCCCTCTGGCACACCACTCTTCTTCACGGCCTGCCGCACTGGCACCACTTGCCATTTTTCAGGAGCTTGATCTCCTGACTCCAGCAGCACCAACCACTCTCCCTGTTTTGGAGCTTCTGTGGGATCAAGCATCTCTTCCTTGCCTGGTTTCCTCTCGTCAAAGGTTACATCCCGGCTGNTTCAGGTGTGATGCGTCCGGCTTCTTCCCTGACCAAACTTCTTGTGGTGTCATCTGTTGCTTTCCCTTCTTCTTTCCGCGTCTGCCCAGAGCAGCCGCAGGAGTCAGGTTGACGAGATAGCATGCCGTTCTTGCCGCTTCCGCCCAGAACCGCGGTGGAAGCTTTGCATCAAAGAGCATGCTACGCACCATGCCGAGGATGGTCTGATTCATCCGTTTGGCAACACCATTGCTCTGCGGCGTGTAAGGCGTTGTGGGCTGGTGGCTGATCCCATGTTGCCTCAACCAGCCCTTGCATGCCTCATACTCTCCACCGTTGTCACTTCGCATCGCTTTGACTTTCTTTCCTGTCTGCCGCTCCACCATGGCGACAAACTCCTGCAACTTTTCTCTGACCTCTCCCTTTGCTTTGAGGAAGAAGATCCACACCTTGCGGCTGTGGTCGTCTATGAAGGTCAGAAAATACTTGCTACCACCATTTGACGCCGTGCGAAAGGGTCCGCACACATCGGTGTGAATGAGGTCAAGGGCTGATTCTGCGCGGCGACCATTGCGCTCAAAGCGCGTTCGCTTGGTCTTGCCTTGGAGGCAAGGTTCACACAGGTTGCCACACCCAACTGCATCCTTCTTGCAACCATCCATGCCACGGACCAGCTGTTGTTGCTGGATGACTTGGAGCGTGCTGTTTGCCACATGCCCAAAGCGTCTATGCCACAGATCAGCGTCTTCGTCTTTTGCGGCAGAGGATGCTTTTTCAGTTTTCGTTGGTGTGCTCTCCTGCGTGGATGTCGAGACCACTGCCTCCGCTGCACCCGCATGGCCCTCCTTTTCCGAGCTCTTTGCTGCCGTTTTCTGTAGTACGTAGAGTCCGTCAACCCGTGGAACCTGTGCCACGAGATCTTTGTTGGCGTAGAGGACCTTGATGTCTTCGTTCCTGGCGATGACCGCCTTCTTCTGCGTGAACACCACCGTCATGTCGTTGTCCGTTATTTTTGACACGGACAGAAGGTTTGCCGCAAAGGAGGGCATGTAGACCACGTCACGTAGCCGTAGATCCTTCTCCGCACCATTGAGGCTGATNTGCCTTTGTTCCCACCGCTTCCGCCGTCTTCCTTCTTTGGCGACCTGCACTCTCTTGCCCAGTGCCCAGGTTTGCCGCAGTTGCGGCAGTTACCCTGTCGCTTGGGAGCCTTGCCGCCATTGTTGCCTCCGCCACCACCGCTTCCGCTGCCGCCTTTCTGACCAGAGGCTGACCCTTTGCTCCCGCGGACACCGTAGCGTGCGGAATAGGCTGAGAAGTTAGCCTCACTTCCGCTGCGGCGCATGGCCTCGTTTCGCACGTACTCGGACACTGCCGTGTACGTCAGGTCGTCCTCCTTCCAGCCGCCCATGACGGTGATCATCGGGCTCCAGCTCTCCGGTAGCGCCATGAGGAGAATCATGGCTTGCATGTTCTCGTCAAGGTCCCAGTTCATCTGGCGAGCCTCGCCAGAGTCCTTCAAACTCCTGTAGGAAATCGGGGATTGATTCGCCCTCATTCACCCGCATGCTAATCAGCCGTTGTAGGATGAATAATCTGTTCGCGAGGGAGGTGGATTGGTGCACGCGCTTGAGCTTGTCGTAAGCTTCGGAAGCCAGCGTGTACCCGGCAATGATGGGAACATACTTCTTGGCTATCGCGTTGCTGAGGAATGACATTACAATATCATTTCGATCCATCCAAGCCTCATGCTCAGATGTGCCTTCC